>JASPKP010003598.1:0-2500 GCA_030674155.1 Stramonita haemastoma
GAAAGAAAAGAAGAAAGAAAGAAACAAAGAAAGAAAGAACGGAATATCTGAGAAGGGATTAAAAAAATATATTAAAAAAACCTCTACACATTTCTAGTCTCCTCATCATCCTCGTATCGTCTTTATCTGCCCCCCCCCCTCCCCTCCATACCCCTATCACACAGACAGCCTCCCCTTCCCATCCTCCCCATCTCCCTGCCCATCCATCCCCACAAACAGACAGACTGACCACAGAGACCAGACCCCTTCAACAGGACATGGTCAGTTTACTCTGGAATTCCAAGTGTGTCCAGCTCTGGCTCTATATCTGTCTAATGTCTGTCTGTTTGTCTGTTTGTCTTCTCTCTCTCTCTGTCTCTGTTTCTCTGTCTCTCTGTCTTTCTGTCTCTCTGTCTCTGTCTCTGTCTCTGTCTGCCTGCCTGCCTGCCTGCCTGCCTGCCTGTCTGTCTGTCTGTCTGTCTGTCTGTCTGTCTGTCTGTCTGTCTGTCTGTCTGTCTGTCTGTCTGTCTGTCCTGCTCTCTCTCTCCTCTTCTCTTCTCTTCTTCTTTTCTCTCTCTCTCTCTCTCTCTCTCTCTCTCTCTCTCTCTCTCTCTCTCTCTCTCTCTCTCTCTCTCTCTCTCTCTCTCTGTCCTCTCGTTCTCTCGTCCGTCCTCTCCGTCGCTCTCTCCTCTCCTCTGTTCTCTCTCTCTCTCTCTCTCTCTCTCTCTCTCTCTCTCTCTCTCTCTCTCTCTCTCTCTCTCTCTCTCTCTCTCTCTCTCTCTCTCTCTCTCTCTCTCTCTCTCTCTTTCTGTCTGTGTGTCTCTGTCTCTGTCTGTCTCTCTCTCTCTGTCTGACTGTCTGTCTGTCTGTCTGTCTGTCTGTCTGTCTCTGTCTCTGTTTCTGTCTCTCTCAAATACAAAAGAATAGAAATAACTTTTGTGTGAAACAGGTTTGAACTTTGTTTGGATGCTCCAGAGTGTTGGGGATATTAAGAAGGTTATTTTACGTTTCAACAAAGATAAATGGACATATTTATTCAAGAATGGGGTGGAACTATAGATCTAGGAGACAAAGAGAGATATGGCACTCAAAAATCGTTTCAGTGTATTCTTGAAAAAGAGCAGTATATGAATGGGAAAGATGTGTACTACTGCTTCCGTGTAGCAGTTACACTGGCAAGATTTAATGATTTACCTCTTACTGATAATCTATATAGATTCAGCGGTAATGTTCGAGACCTATTATGTCGATTTTGTAAAACAAAAATTGAAAATGAAGCCCACTATCTTTGGGAATGTTTCATGTACACCAACTTTAAGAGAAAAGTTTTTTTAAAGTAAAATGTAACATTGTACTATTACCACACCTGCTTACATCAATAAAGTAATGACTGCAGGCACTGTCAGTCCAGATACATTGTTCATTCTATCAACAAAAGGAAGACAATGGTGGCTGCAGCAGTATATTGATAAGTGTTACCATATAGTGCGTGCTTGATATGCGTGATGCAGAACATCTTGCGCACACGTTAAATCCTGTTCCGCTTTTTGTAAGAGTAGGCCATCGTGTGCCGGTGGGAACAGATGACAATATTTACAAAAACTGCATACACACGGGGACCGGATGAAAAAAAGCACATGATTGCTTATTCTGTTATCCTCGATATAAAAGAATAAATAAATAAATAAATAAATAAATAAATGATGTCTACACTCTCCAGAGAACATTCACTTCCGATGATTTTGGTAATGGTAGTTGCAACTGATCATATGAGTTACAATGGTCCGAGATTTTCTTCTTTAATCAATCTTGAACTCATTATTTGTTGTGTATTTATTTTGCTGATAATGTGAATGAAGTTAGTGTTTACTGCCCTAAGCCCAGTCGTATGCATTGTGGCCCAAGGCCATTGTTTATTGAATCATTTTAGGACTCACTCTCTCTCTCCTCTTCTCTCTCTCTCTCTCTCTCTCTCTCTCTCTCCCCTCTCTCTCTTCTCTCTCTCTCTCTCTCTCTCTCTCTCTCTTCTCTTCTTCTCTCTTCTATCTGTCTAGTCTGTCTGTTCTGTTCCTGTCTCTGTTCTCTCTGTCCCTACCTCTCCTCCCTTTTGCCGGTAGAGACATCAAAGTTTTTCTCCTTTATGGAGTTAACGACCCGTAACAAAAGGTCTCTTTGAACACGGAGTATGGCTGCCTTTGTAGCGTGGATGAAAAACGGGTAGTACAGGGACAAATCTGCCTCCCGAAGCCAGGGAAAGGGAGGTGTGTTGGGCAAATTTATGGGGATTGGGTTGAAAACGCTCACAGGTGTGTTAGTTAGATAGATAGGTAGAGAGGGAGAGAAAGATGCTATGCTGGGGGGTGTCGGTAACAAGAAAAATGGATTAAAAATACAGGTATTGAGATAGATGGGACCAGGTTTGAAAGGGACGGTGGAGGAGGCTAGGGAGG
Organism: Stramonita haemastoma; assembly: GCA_030674155.1. Lineage (NCBI taxonomy): Eukaryota > Metazoa > Mollusca > Gastropoda > Neogastropoda > Muricidae > Stramonita > Stramonita haemastoma. Next base: position 2,430 of record JASPKP010003598.1, read on the forward strand.
GACGAGGGTAACAGATTGAAGGGGAAGGAGAGAGAGAGGGGGGGTAGGGGGGGGGGGGGTAGGGGGATGGG
>JASPKP010003598.1:5000-7500 GCA_030674155.1 Stramonita haemastoma
GTGTGTGCGCGCGCGCGCGCGTACATACATGCCAGCATACGTCCGTATGTGGGGTATAAAGCGAGAACTCCAGCCAGACACAGCCTGGTATTGTTAGGTGGAGGGTAAACACATTTATGATCTTCTTGTTATACGTGTTTTGGGTTGAGGGGGACTAAACACTTTTGAAGTCCAACGGTTTATGACGTCGTATTTCTGTCATGTCTGTCTGACTCCCTCATGTACCGTTGTACTCCAAAGGATCGGGTCACACAGGCAGACACACAGACACACAGACAGACTGACTGACAGACAGACTGACAGACTAACAGACAGATGAGTAGGATATTTTGACGGTAGGAATAAAACAAAAAGAGAAAGAGAGAGAGAGAGACAAAAAAGAGAGAGACATAGAGAAAATAGGAACAGCGATGACTCATACACAGACAATTAGACAGACAGACACACAGACACAGACACAGACACAGACACAGACACACACACACACACACACACACACACACACACACACACACACACACACACCACACACACACACACAGACACACACACACACACACACACACACACACACACACACACACACCACACACACACACACACACGCAACTCGCACACACACACACACATCTCTCTCTCTCTCTCTCTCTCTCTCTCTCTCTCTCTCTCCTCTCTTCTTCTCCCCCTCTCTCTCTCTCTCTCTCTCTCTCTCTCTCTCTCTCTCTGTCTGTCTGTCTGTCTCGTCTCTGTCTCCTGTCTCTGTCTCTCTGTCTCTGTCTTCTGTCTCTGTCTCTTCTCTGTCTCTCTCTCTCTCTCCTCTGTCTCTCTTCTCTCATCTTCTCTTCTCTCTCTGTCTGTCTGTCTGTCTCTGTCTGCTCTGTCTCTTCTCTGTCTCTGTCTCTGCTGTCTGTCTCTCTCTTCTTCTCTCTTCTCTCTCCTCTCTCTCTCTCTTCCTCTCTCCTCTCTCTCCTCTCTCTCTCTCTCTCTCTTCTCTCTTTGTCTGTCTGTCTGTCTGTCTGTGTCTCTGTCTCTCTCTCTCTCTCTCTCTGTCTGTTCTGTCTCTTCTTGTCTCTGTCTCTGTCTCGTCCTCTCCTCTCTCTCTCTCTCTCTCTCCTCCTCTCTCTTCTCTCTCTCTCTCCTCTCCTCTTCTCCTCTCTCTTCTCTCTCTCTTGGAATTTGAAACAATATCAACAGATGGGGATCAGTGGTCTCGAGTTGACGGACCTGCCTAGAAAGTGAGAAGTGTGGATTCGATCCCCATTTGTGCAAAAATACCCCCTTCCCCACCTTCACTAGACCTTGAGTGGTGGTCTGGGCGCTAGTCTTTTGAATAAAGCAATAAACCGAGGTTCCGAATGCAAGACGTATTCAGTGCATGTAAAAGAACCTACGGCAAAAAGAGAGTTGCCCCAAGCAAAATTCTGTAGGAAAAAGAAAAACCGCTCATAAGGAAGGAAATGCTCTTGCAAACAGGATATTTTTTTTAAAAAGAAAAAGAATATGGGTGGCGCTACTGTTGTGGCGATATGCTGTCCTTTGGGAGAGCAGCCTGAATTTCACACATAGAAATCTGCTGCGACTGAAAGTGGAAGGCTACTTACTTCAGTTCAGTCCATCAGTTATCATAGTGAATATGACGACAATAACCGTGGTGGTGGTGGTGGTGGTGGTGGTGGTGGTGATAATGATGATGGTGATGGTGGTGGTAGTGTTGGTGGTGGTGGGGATGGTGGTGGTGGTGGTGATGATGGTGGTGGTGGTGGTGGTGGTGATGATGATGTGGTGGTGGTGGTGGTGGTGGTGGTGGTGGTGGCGGTGGCGGTGGTGGTGGTGGTGGTGGTGGTGGTGGTGGTGGTGCTGCTGCTGCTGCTGCTGCTGCTGCTGCTGCTGCTGCTGCTGCTGCTGCTGCTGCTGCTGATGATGATGATGATGATGATGATGATGGTGGTGGGTGGTGGCGGTGGCGGTGGTGAACTAAACAAACCTTTAGAAACAAAGGGAAAGAATACACTCCCTAAATTGAAAATCTTCGCTGGGACATAAATACAATAACAGCAACAACAACAAATCCAGGGAAAAGATGGGAATGGGAAGAGGGGGGGGGGGGGTATAGGAAAAAAGGAGGAGAGCGGAAATTTGCCACATTGGAGAGAAAATTTGACAAAATAATTCAGCGATGACAGATGGTGCTTTGACAAGTTTTCTGCATTGTTCTGGGTGAACCGTGCTTTATCCTTTAATTAATGAGCACTGATTCAAAGCCACACTGACATCTCTCCCAGTTGAGTTCTAGGCTCTGCCAGTGGCTGCTTCAGCCCCCTAAAGGTAAAGATGTCCCATAACCTGTGTGGTCGTAGAGGACCGAGGCATCAGAGACCTCAGCTTCACTAGGGGGGCAGCATATTGAGGGCGGCGCCCCTTCCCTCTCCCTCGCTGCTTTACCTTCCCTGACCCTAAAGCGGGTAGGTACCTATTTACACCTAGGTGAACTGGAGGGGAC
>JASPKP010003598.1:17500-19451 GCA_030674155.1 Stramonita haemastoma
AGCGCCCAGACCACCACTCGTGGTCTAATGGATGGGGGGGGGGGAGTTTTGGGCCCAAACGGGATTCAAACCACCGCACACTCCTACCGGGACTTTTCGCTTTCACCTCTAGACCACTGATCCACCTAAAAGTGACACATTTTATTTTATTGTATTTTATCACATATATGGTGTGAGACACATGGGATTTTTGAATAAGTAAGCTTATTTTTAAATATGCACTGAATGATAAGTTTTGTTGTGGGTATAGCTGTTTGTTTAAACAGATTTTTTGTCAGGAAAAGTGTCACAAAAATACAAGCATACCTTGGCAGGTCAACAAGCAAACTTATGATATTCCTGTCATATTTACATACACACATACATTGTGACGGATGACGTCACAGTACAACAGGTGACATATATAGTATACTATCATAAAACAGTCGCATATATTTTTAAGCAGTTGAACAAACTTAGTGAGAAAAAAAAATCGTATGTCTGTTTTTAAATACTTCGCCATTTAGGCAGCCGTATTCCAACATTAAAGGATTTAGTGTGTTCGACTGTTTTCATATCCTTTATTTTCGCCTATATAGGCAGCCATATAGGTGGGGGGGGGTGGAGGGTATGTCACAAGATCGAAAGGACTTGCAAAAACAATACTGCAAGGCACTGTCCAAGGAGGAAGAAAAAGAGGCAGACCAAGGAAGAGATGGGAGGACAACGTCAGCGAATGGACAGGCCTAGAACTCAATAAAACCCTGAGAAAGGCAGAACAGAGAGAGAGGAATGGAGGGAACTGGTTGTCAAGTTTTCAGGGGTGGCCACACGGTCGCCAGACTAATAGATAGATAGATAGATAGATAGATAGATAGATAGATAGATAGATAGATAGATAGATAGATAGATAGATAGATAGATAGATAGATAGATAGATAGATAGATAGATAGATAGACAGGTAGGTAGGTAGATAGATAGATAGATAGATAGATAGATAGATAGATAGATAGATAGATAGATAGATAGATAGATAGATAGATAGATAGGTAGATAGGTAGGTAGGTAGGTAGATACATAGATACATAGATACATAGATAGACAGATAGATAGATAGATAGATAGATAGATAGATAGATAGATAGATAGATAGATAGATAGATAGATAGATAGATAGATAGATAGATAGATAGATAGATAGATAGATAGATAGACAGATAGACAGATAGATAGATAGATCTGGGCAGACATACTCCGATTTCAGACAAAAGTTGAAGTAACATTTTCAAAAACACAAAAGCCTATCCAAAAAATTTCACCCGACTGAAGCGGGACACAGATACTGCAGAAACTTAATCCCAAGAAAGTGACAAGTTGGCATCAATAAAACAGAAGGCTTAATCCTCTGTGCTTAAGCCCACAGCCATATCACGTCTTTCTCTGGCTGACATCAAAACCTCTTAAAAACCTCCTTGAAATTGTATCGTAGAATACAGCGCAAAAGTGTTGGAGAGATGAGTGGGTAGGTAGGTAAGTGGGTGGGTGGGAGGTCTTTTGGAGGTACATGGTAGCATTGCTGTTCTTCATTATTAGGTTTGGAGGCTGTGGTATATATAGTTCCTGAATACATAAAAGAATGAAATATTTTTTGGGAATGTGACAGTGTTACTATCTGTGTGTGTGTGTGTGTGTGTGTGTGTGTGTGTGTGTGTGTGTGTGTGTGTGTGTGTGTGTGTGTGTGTGTGTGTGTGTGTGTGTGTGTGTGTGTGTGTGTGTGTGTGTTGTGTGAGAGAGAGAGAGAGAGAGAGTCTGTGTGTGTGTGAGTCTGTGTGTGTGAGTCTGTGTGTGTGCGTATGTGTGTGTGTGTATGCGTGTTGTGTGTGTGTGTGTGTGTGTGTGTGTGTGTGTGTGTGTGTGTGTGTGTGTGTGTGTGGTGTGTATGTGGTGTTTGAATGTGTGCGTGTGTGTGTG
>JASPKP010003599.1:0-19446 GCA_030674155.1 Stramonita haemastoma
AATACATGCCGGATCGGTCAAGGCCCGGATCAACAACGACCGCGCTACCCACTGCAAGCCTCCAGGGTGGGAGTGACAAGTGTGCCACTGGAGCAGAACCAACTCTAAAGCTTCCAACTAAAGGGGTAACCATTGGTACATGGAATGTTAAGACTCTGTACCAAACAGGAAGAGTACAGGAACTCACACATGAATTACAGAGGTATAAATGGGACATCTTAGGGCTTGTGGAAGTCAGATGGATTGGCTTCAGAGAAACAACCACGCAAGACGGCCACAAGATATGGTACAGTGGAGAAGAGAAACTACACCAACACATAGCAGGCTTCATTGTCAGGAAAGAGATTGTGTCAAGCATCATCAACTGCACACCAATATCCAGCAGACTCATCTCAATCAGAGTCTCTGCAAAACCCCAGAATCTCACCATCATCCAAGTGTATGCTCCAACATCTGACTACGATGACGACCAGATAGAAGAATTCTATGAAGAACTTGAAAACGTCATCTCCAAAACGCCCAAAAAAGACATTCTTATTGTGGAAGGCAATTGGAATGCTAAGGTGGGACCTGATGCCTATGACACCTGGGCAGGAACCACAGGACGCTTTGGACTGGGAGAAACAAATGACAGAGGACAGCGGCTGCTGGAATTTGCAAAGAAGCACAAACTAACTCTGGCTAACACACTCCACCCTCACAAGCCATCTAGAACATCAACCTGGCACTCACCAAATGGTCTGATTCATAATCAAATTGATCACATTCTGTCACCCCAAAGATTCAAATCCAGCATAAACAAGGCAAACACAAGAACATCCCCAGGAGCTGACATTGGCAGTGACCACAACCTTGTACTTACCACCATCAGGCTGAAACTGAAAACAAAACAACCAAAAAGCCCACGCATAAGATTCGACCTGGAAAAACTCAAAGACCCAACAGTGGTTGAGATCTTCCAAGCCAACATTGGGGGAAAGTTCGCCGCACTCACAGCCATCGACAATGATGTGAACACACTAGCCAACAACATCAAAGAAGTACTAACGACAGCAGCCGAAGAAACATTAGGCAGAAGCAGAACAAAGAAACAACCCTGGGTGACAAATGAGGTTCTTGACCTCTGCGACAAAAGAAGAGAACTTAAGAAGCAAAAGTTCACAAGTCACGAAGCCAACAACAAGTACATGGATAGCCACAGAGAAGTGAGGAAAAAGATGAGAGAAGCCAAAGAAGCGTGGATAGAAGAACAATGCAACAACATCGAAGCTGGAATGGCCAAGGGAAACAGCAAAACAGCTTACAACACTCTGAAAGCACTAACTAAAACCACACAGCCTAAAGCCTCTGTTATTGAAGACAAAGAAGGAAATCTTTTAACAGAAAACAATGCCATCCTCCAACGCTGGACAGAATACTGTGAGGGATTGTATAACTACCCACTACTCCCAGATACCAACATAGTTTCCAACAAACCCCCTGAACACCAAGATAAAGACCCACCAATACTAAGGTGTGAAGTAGATGCAGCTATTAAACAATTGAAGAAGGGGAAGTCCCTTGGAATCGATAACATCCCAGCTGACCTCATTAAAAATGGAGGCAATGAAACAGCAAGGCAATTCACAGATCTTTGTCAGAAGATCCATGACACCAAAGAATGGCCAAAAGAATGGACACAGTCTTTTGTACTACCCCTGCCAAAGAAAGGAAACCTTAAGCAATGCCAGAACTACAGAACCATCAGTCTCATAAGCCATCCTAGCAAGATCATGCTGCAGGTAGTCCTCAACAGACTGAAAAACCAAGCAGAAAAACTCCTGGCAGAAGAACAAGCGGGCTTTAGACCAAAACGCAGCACAATGGAACAAATTTTCAACCTGAGAATTCTGATAGAGAAGCATCTCCAACACCAAAAAGACTTGTACCACAATTTTATAGACTTCAAAAAGGCCTTTGACAGGGTATGGCATGACGGCCTCTGGCAAGTACTCAGGCACTTCAACATTGACAACTGCCCAATTGAAGTCATCAAGGCTCTGTACGAGAATGCAAGAAGTGCAGTTTTCATGAACAACCATGTGGGCGAGTTCTTCAAGACCACGGTTGGGGTCCGCCAGGGCTGTCTTCTCTCACCTGTACTCTTCAACCTCTTCCTCGAAAACATCACGACAGAGACACTGCAAAACCACCACACTTCCATCTCCATTGGTGGAAGACCCCTTTGCAACCTCAGATTTGCAGATGACATTGACCTCATAGGCAGCAGCAAACAAGAACTGCAAATCCTCACAGACAGTCTAACAGATCGAGCGAGCGCATACGGCATGGAGGTCAGTGCAGAGAAATCGAAGATCATGGTCAACAGCGCGAGTAATGACAGCACGGAAATAAAGATGAATGGAGAAATATTGGAAGAGGTGAGCCAATTCAAATACTTAGGCTCCATCCTAACAAAGATGGCACATCAAACAATGAAGTGAAAGCTCGCATTGCAACAGCAACATCTGCTCTAGTCAGACTCAAGAGGATCATCAGAAGCAACAACATCAGCTTCTGCACCAAATACCACCTCTACAAATCCCTTGTGATATCTATCCTCCTATATGGCTGTGAATCATGGACTCTGACAGCAGAGTTAGAGAGGAGAATCCAGGCATTCGAGAACAAGTGCCACAGAAGACTCCTCAAAATATCATACAAAGAACACAAGACCAATAACTATGTGAAAGAAGAAATCAAAAAGCGTGTGGGCCCCCAAGAGCCTTTGCTCTCCACCATAAAGAGGAGAAAGCTGATGTGGTTTGGTCACACCACAAGACACAACACCCTAGCAAAAACCATCTTGCAAGGAACAGTCGAGGGCAAGAGAAGAAGAGGCCGCCAAAAGAAATCATGGGTTGACAACATCAAAGACTGGACTGCCCAACCCCTGCAACACCTCCTACTAGCCACACAGGATCGTGAAGCATGGAAAAAGATCTCCGTTGCGTCTTCTCTCATGTCCCCCCTACGTCCTTTGGGACATGGGACTGAGTGAGTGAGAGTGAGTCGGGGTGTGGGCAGCAATAATCTATCTGCTGAGCTGAGAACATCCACAATTAACTTTTTTTAAGCATGTTAGAAGAAAAGGAAAAAAAAACGATTTACCTTTTTTTTCTTATTTTTCCTAAATTGATCTGTTGTGGTGTGGTAGTTAGGATCTATGTGATCAGAGCCCTGTTGCAGAGTCGTGTTTCTAAATCAGGACACATCTGTGAACTGTGTGATGCTCTGTTTCGTTGGGTGGTGGTTGAAAACTCTCGGCGTACACTTTGCCCACGCGATATAACAGAGAATTTATGTTGCCTCTTAGTAGAGGCCACATCCTAATTGATCAGCTTGCTGTGTAAGTTGTACAGAGTTGTGGCAGAGCAAATAATCGGCACTGTGAGGAAGTTGGAAAAGAACTTTGGCTACTAGCCTCAGCATGAAATAGTCTGGTCAGTGAGCCCACTATTGTACCTCAGGACGCAGAACAGGTTAGCGATGGTGGATGTGATGGGGCGGTAATTAGATTACCTCCCATGGGATAGGCCTATCACAGCGTCATGTGTCTAAATCGGGACACACCTGCGAATTGTGCACGCTATGTTTCCTTGGGTGTTGGCTGAATCCCAACTTTAACAACACTTTCTCCTACCCTGGTAAAACACAATCAAAATAATACAGCCTTTACCATCACTGTCCGACTGTGCTGTCAAAATTCAAACACAATAACAATTAGGCTCCATCTATAATCGTCACCAATTAGTATAGCGGGATCTTTGAATTATTTCCTAAATAGGTGACTTCGTATGTCCCATGGTGTGCATTGCTTACGCTGTCACTATCTTTTTGTACTCACTATGAGATTGCTGTGTTAAATAGTTTATTATCTCTGAAGCAGAAAAACCACAATATAAAGAACTGAAAGTTGCACTGCTACAGGTAGTAATAAACTAACCCAAATCAAAGTCACACTTTAATCCCCCACAGTACACGCATTTTTATGAAATGAACTAAACTGTTATAAACATGATGTCAGATAAGATTTATTGACATGCAAGCAGGAGGAGAATTGAGGCCGGTAGTAAACTATTTGTACGTCCTCTGTGGCACTTTTGAGATGGTAGGTTTAACTGAGCTTTTAAAGAGGAGAGGGGTACTCAGGGGAGTTAACTGAAGAAACCTACAAAAAACTAAATCGATGAAAATTTCTGTCGTGCCTTCCTGTGCATACAGTGCATCAATTACATCGCCTAAATATCCTTTTGATGGTACAAAGAATTATTTTGTATATATTTATCATTTGCATTCCCAAATATCATTATGACAGAAGATATCCCAAGATAGTTATTTTGTTCCACTTCAGAAAACGATTTACTTTAAACTAAAACATCATGCTGATGCACCAGACATTCTGGACTATGATTTTACCTCTGTTCTGGAGAGAAAGAGTGATAATGAGTGGTCTTTATTTTTCAAAGGTTACAGATAAGCATTCACATACTTTTTTTCATCGGGTCCCTTCCCTGATCAAGGACTATCAATACGACAAAAGCCAAAGCAAAGCAAAACAAAACAAAACAAAAAGACCCACCCAAACCCAAAACAAATCAAATAGAAAGAAACAAACGAAAATAGAAAACAAAAGCCAAACAACCATCCCCCAAACAAAAAAGTAATAGCACTCTCCCCCCAAAAAAAACACTGCCACCACCACCAACTTCAGTTCAACCTATGGTTTAAAGAAAGGAAGTAGGTATATATTCAGAAAACACATAATCCTCAACTGGATACATTGATAATTACTTAAACAAGAAGAGATAGATATACATTGAACAAACACGTAATCCCCAAGTGACTCGAACATTGTCAGAACAGGCGAACAATACGAATACGAAATCTTGAAGGTCTAAAAAACAAGGGTAAGGAATTCATGTGGGTTACAAGCAAGTGTAGCTGAAAATAGTCAACATGTGAAGACAATAGCGTAATTCGACATCACAGACATAGACAACCCTTTCCACACCTTAAAAATCTCCCCCCCCCCCCTCTCTCTCTCTCTCTCTCTCTCTCTCTCATCTCTCTCTCTCTCTCTCTCTCTCTCTCTCTCTCTCTCCTCTCTCTCTCTCTCTCTCTCTCGCACGCACGCACGCGCACACACGCGCACACACACACTCACGCGTGCACGCACTAACGCTTGTGCACGCATGCACACACAAACATTCACCTGAGCTTGTGTGTACTTGGGTGTGTGTGCTTGTGTGTGGTCGTGTGTGTGTGAGGGGGGGGGGGGGCAGGTAGGTGTGGATGGCGTGTATGTGTAGGGGGGGGGAGCGTGTGTGTGGGGGGGCGGGTGGGTGTGGATGGTGTGGGGGAGCGTGTGTGTGTGTGCGTGCATGCATGTATACGTGCGTGTGCGAACGTGTGCGTACAGTGTGTAAATAATGGTGATCATATGTCTTTTCTAGTCAATGGTGTTGTTTTTTTTTTTAAAAACATTAGTATGTGTGTGTTTGCGTGTGTGCGAGCGCGCGCATAGAGTGTGAGTGTTTGTGACATTTTTATTTGAAGTTATCATATAATGTCTGAACAAATAATATTATGACATGTAGCTATTTCGTGTCTTTGATTATGATTTGTATCAATATACCTGTCAGTATTGTAATTGCTCTTCAGGGATGAATAAAGTGTTTTTGACTTGACTTGACTGAGCTATCATAACTTTGTACAATAAAATTTACAATGTAACGCATCAAAATAAAATATAAAGAAATTAGAGTTACGCCTCATCAACTCTCTCTCTCTCACACACACACACACACACACACACGCGCACACACACACACACACACACACACACACACACACACACCACACACACACACACACACACACACACGCACGCATGCACGCATGCACGCACACACACAGACACACACACACACACAACAGACACACACACACACACAGTCATCATTTTTTGTAATTGTGAAATCTTTGTTCAGCATTTGAATAGAAGTGGGGATAAAGCTGTTTTTCCTTCGGAAGGTTTTAAGTTTGGGTACTCTATAGAGCCCTTGGTGTATCAGATATAAATGTTCATAAATTCAGATACAGAGATTATGATGTTGATGACCTCAGGTTACAATGCCCATTATGTAAGCAAGCACCTGAAGACGAAGTACATTTTGTGATATGCTGTCCAGCATTAGAGGATGTAAGGCAGAGTTACATCCATGTGAAATATAGTAGACAGCCTAATTCATTTAGACTCTGTTTACTCATGGCGTCAAGTCAGCCTGAGGTTGTGCACAGCCTCACTCTGTGTAAAGCCTTTAGAATAAGAATAAATTTATTAACGTAAGTCTGTTTTTTTGGTACTGATTTTGTTGCTATACAATAATTTTGCTGTTGTTGCTGTTGTCTTTTATCCCACACCAAAATAAGCAGTTTTGCAACCCCATTCATGTATGGGCCTATAGCCTTTTTGTGAATAAATCATTTAAGTTCGAGTTCTCTCTCACTCTCCTGTCTGTCTGTCTGTCTGTCTGTCTGTCTGTCTGTCTGTCTGTCTGTCTGTCTGTCTGTCTCTCTCTCTCTCTCTCTCTCTCTCTCTCTCTCTCTCTCTCTCTCTCTCTCTCTCTCTCTCTCTCTCTCTCTCTCTCTCTCTCTCTTTTGTGTGTTTGTGCGTGCGTGCGTGCGTTTGTGTGTGTGTATGTGTGTGTTTGTGTGAGTTGGGGCTGTTTTGTTCAAAAACTTATGTTTTATGGGATTTATTTTGATAATAGATGGTAGTGGATTGATGTTTTCAGTCATCTAACCTCATCATATTCTCATTTTTGCTCTTTAATTATTGCGGCCTTTTTTTTTCTTTTTTTTTAAATTTCAAATCAAAATCTTCATTGATTCTTACTTCATATTTTCGTTTCTGAATGAGTGCCTTTTTATAAAATTACTTTAATATTGCATCTCTGTCTTATTTCTTACCTGTTGTTGGTGTTCTTTCCCACCTTTTATCAAAATCTTATGTTTTAAGGGACTTATTTTGATGATAGATGGTGGTGGATTGATGTATTGAGTCATCTAACCTCATCATATTCTCATGTTTGATCTTTAATTATTGCGCCTTTTTGTTTTGTTTCGTTTTGTTTTGTTTTTGCTGGGGGTTTTTGTTTTGTTTTCAATGTTTGTTTGTTTGTTTGTTTTTATTCAAATCAAAATCATCATTGATTCTTACTTCTTTTTTTCGTTTCTGAATGAGTGCCTTTTTTTTTTTATAACATTACCTTAATATTGTATCTCTGTCTATTTCTTACCTGTTGTTTGATACTTGGTAAGGTTTTTGGCTCTTGGTAATTGGATCATTATAATTGTTCTTGTTTAGTTGAGGCTATCTTTTTATCTTGATGTTATCCCTGAAAAGGGCGGGGACTGGATGTAAAAAAACACATGAGTGCTTATCTGTTATCCTCGAATAAAAGAATTTTGCCTTGCCTTGCCTTGCCTTGTCTCTCTCCTCTCTCTTTCTTCCCCCCCCCCCCCTCCCACCCGAGGGCTGGATGTAAAAAAGCAATTGTTGCTTATTCTATTACCCTCTTTGAATAAAAAAGTTTTCAAGTTTTTCTCTCTCTCTCTCTCTCTCTCTCTCTCTCTCTCTCTCTCTCTCTCTCTCTCTCTCTCTCTCTCTCTCCCCCCTCTCTCTCTCTCTCTCTCTCTCCCCTTCCCCCCCCTCTCTCTCTCCTCTCTCTCTCTCTCTCTCTCTCTCTCTCTCTCTCTCTCCTCTCTCTCCCCGATTTATAATCGGTGCAACTGATATACGCACACACAAAATGCGATATGCTACTTTCAATCCCGGTAATCTTAAATGTCCGCTGTGTAATTCTTTTCTGGAAGACGGAGTACACACTTTTATTTTACTGTAAATCTCTGATTTTTGACAAAAAATACATCCCATCTCATTATTAACAATACCCTTCAGAAATAGCTTTGAAACTTATGATGCAAGATGACAAAGCGTTCATGATTAAGGACGAATCACATATCATTTCAACAAAAGGGTTTCTGCTTTAGAATTACTGCTGTGTCAAAATAAGTTGTTTCAGTCCCTAATGCTAAGCTGTGTATAATTCATACCCTAGTTATCAATTCTCTAATCAAATTAATTTATTCATTTACTTATTTATTTATTCATTTTTTCTGCAATGTTCCAAACATTCCAAGCAGATGTGTGCTAATACCATGGGTGAATGATATAACTGGTGAGCTTGAAGTGTTTTCAGGTTCATTCTTGGAAAGGAATGAGAACAAAGTTTAAAAGGGGACAGGGGTGGGAATCGGTCCGATGGCCTTCTACAATAAAATTGTTCAGAGTTCTCTCTCTCTCTCCCTATCTCTCTCTCCTGTTTCTCTGTCTGACTCTCTCTCTCTCTCTCTCTCTCTCTCTCTCTCTCTCTCTCTCTCTCTCTCTCTCTCTCTCTCTCTCTCTCTCTCTCTCTCTCTCTCTCTCTCTGTATATGTCTTTTGATTATACTGTGTATTATTCATTTTTGTGAATTGATAGGCTATTTACAGAGATTGATCATTACAGTATATATAAACTATGTGTATTCTATCTACAATGTGTAGATGTTCATTTTTATAGCTATATTGAATTTGATTTGTGTGTCACTAGTTAGTGCTCTCTCTCTCTCTCTCTCCTCTCTCTCTCTCTCTCTCTCTCTCTCTCTCTCTCTCTCTCTCTCTCTCTCTCTCTCCTCTCTCTCTCTCTCTCTCTCTCTCTCTCCCTCCCTCCTCCCCCCCCTCTCTCTCTCTCTGTCTCTCTCTCTCTCTCTGTTTCTCTCTCTCTCTCTCTCTCTCTCCTCTCCTCTCTCTCTCTCTCTCTCTCTCTCTCTCTCTCTCTCTCTCTCTCTCTCTCTCTCTCTCTCTCTCCTCTCTGACACATCCAAAACGCTAATTGACCACATTTATTCAACTTCACCAAATCATATAATAGAAGTATGTCGCCCTGCCCTTGGATGCAGTGACCACCTTCCAGTGTGCTTAACATGGTCAAAAAAAGGTATAAAGATTCCTAAGAACAGTCATAAGATCATTAAATATAGATGCTTATCTTCTTTTGACAAAAATGCATTTTTATTAGATTTACTAAATTCTTCTTTATCTTTGGTCTATCAGTTTACCAGCCCTGATGAAGCATTTGAGGTATGGTACCACAGTTTTCTCAATATCTACAATGCGCATGCACCCATTAAAAGTAAGCGCGTCAAGAGCAATCCAAAAGTACCATGGATAACTGAGGAGTTAGAAAATGCCATTAAATTAAGAAATCAACTATCAGTCACAGGAACCAGGGAAGAATATAAAGAACAGCGAAATATAGTAAACAATATGAAACGCTTAAGTAAAAAAAAGTACTTCCAACAGCTCGTATACTCTAAGTCAGACAATAAATCTGTTTGGAAAGCAATTAACTATTTGACAAATAAAAAGGTAACATCTCAAAGTTCATCGCTCAAAGATATTTCCGTTGACGATATTAATGCCCATTTCTGCAATATTTCCTCTTCTATAGTACCAATAGACAGATCACATCTTAACAAGCTAGAAACATTAAAACATTACTGCAGATCTAAAAACATTTTATCAAATTTAGATATCCCTCTTATGTGTATTAATGATGTTTGCAATTCCCTTACTCATTTGAAACAGACAAATACGAAAGGTCTTGATGGCATTGATGGTAAAATTCTAAAAATAGCTGCCCCCGTTATTGCAGAATCTCTTACATACATTTATAATTTATGCATTTCTGCTAACACCATTCCTAAAGCTTTTAAAACTGCCAAAGTTATACCTATCTTTAAATCTGGTGACCGTTCAGATCCCTCCAATTATAGACCAATCTCTATTCTATCCATATTATCAAAACCTTTAGAGAATCACATCAATAAACATATTCTCCACCACTTAAACCGATATAATTAGTTCCATCCTAATCAATCTGGTTTCAGAACTAACCATTCCTGTCAAACTGCTTTAACAAGCTTAGTTGATCAATGGCTTACTAATATCAATAATAACAAAATCACTGGAGTTATTATAGTAGACTTTGCTAAGGCGTTCGATGTGATTGACCACACTCTGTTACTAAAAAAACTTAAAATCTATGGTCTGTCAGATAGTACTGTCAAACTCATGTTATCATTTCTTTCTGAAAGAAAACAAGTCGTTTCTGATAAAGGTAAGACATCGACAGTACTATCCAATAACTATGGCGTCCCCCAGGGATCTGTTTTAGGACCTATTCTTTTTTCTATATAGATAAATGACTTACCCTTATCTCTAAACACACAGTGCGAGTTATTTGCAGATGATACAACTATCCATACCAATCATTCTCAATTGAATGAAGTTACATCTGCTCTGCAAGAAAGTATTCACCGCCTGCTTCGATGGTCAGAGTTAAATCACATGAGTCTTCATCCCAAAAAAACTAAGTACTTAATTATAACAACTCGACAAAAGCGACAAAATCTTCCAAACTATTCTACGGCTATCTATATTAATAACAACAAAATTGATGAAGTAGACCATCATAAAATTCTCGGAATTACAATTGACAATAACCTTTCTTGGATGTACCATATCTCTGCATTATGCAAAAAAGTATCAAAATGTGTACACCAGTTATCTAAAATAAAGCATTTCTTAGACCTAAACGCTAGGAAAATGTTTTTCAATGCATATATTATATCCCATATGAGTTATGCTTCAACGATTTGGGATTCGGCTAGCGCAAATGTTCTCAAGCCATTGTTCAGTGTGCATAGACGAGCTTTAAAACTTGTTCTTTTAAAATCTTCATCATTAACCATTTCTGACTATAAAGCACTTGACATTCTTCCATTAAAATCCAAGCTTAAGCATAATAAGGCAGTGTTTATGTATAAAATCATGTCTGGTTTAGCTCCCCCCTTACTTCAAAACAGATTCACGATCAATGTCAATCGTCATGCCAATAAGATAATGGTGCCACTTCCAAGAATTGACTTATTTAAATCCACTCTCACATACTCTGGTGGAACACTGTGGAATGAGATATCAACCCTCAACCTTCACAAAGCTTGCAGTGTTTCTGTTTTTAAAAAAATCTATCACGTACATCTTATGGACAATATATCACTATTTTGATGAAATGGATTTTATTTCGTAACACCATTGATAACTAATTCCATGTAATTTCAATCATGTGTAAGTATTATGTCAACTCTTGACCACCACCCCCCAATACTTTTGTCCCCTCTTATTCTTGCCTCCTTCTCTTTCTCTCCCCCCACCCTCCCCGCTCTACACCCCTCTCGCTCCAGGGTTGTCTTTTGTCTCTCTCTGTCTTCCTGCCTATCTCTCTGTCTGTTCTACTGGCTCCCTGTCTGTTTTTTTTTTTTTTCTGTTGTCTGTCTGTCTGTCTGTCTGTCTGTCTGTCTGTCTGTCTGTCTGTCTGTCTCTCTCTCTCTCTCTCTCTCTCTCTCTCTCTCTCTCTCTCTCTCTCTCTCTCTCTCTCTCTTCCTCTCACCTCTCTCTCTCCCATTCTTCTTTCCCATTATGTCTGTCTCTTGTGTAAAGCGTTTCTATTTCACTGAACTGTCTAGGTGCACATTGTATCTCAGATTTATGATGAAGCCTTTGCATAATCTTGTGTATGTTATGATTTTGCTCACTTAACATAAGTAGGTACTAACTTGCATAATTGTAGTTCTTATTGTTTCCCTGATCCTTCTTTTTCTCTCCTTCCACCTCCTCTTGCTCCTCCTCTCTCTCTTTCCTTCTATTCTGTTTTTCTCTTTTCTTTGTCCATTTCTTCTAACCCTCTTCAGGAGCTGAAAAAGATAATAACAGCCCGCACCTTATTCCTCTCACTCACTCCCTCTCTCTCTTTTTAAATGTTATAGCTTTATACTCATTATGCTCAAATCATACGATTGGTTGATTTATTCACAAATTTTGATTTTCATAGCTTTATAATTGAATTACGAGTTTGGATTGATTGGTTGATTGATTCACTTTTTTATTTTATTTATCTTATTTTTTTTATTATTATTTTTTTTTTTTTTTATGAGGGCTGGATGAAAACAAGCCACCATTGTGCTTAATCTTTTCCCTCAATAAAAATGTTCATTCAAATGTTCATTCAAAATGTTCATTCAAAATGTTCATTCTCTCTTTTAGTTTACGGGGAAAGTGGTAGATATCCATTATACATAAGGGCATATATAAAAAGCATTAAATACTGGTTAAAACTTATTAAACAACCAGCTTCTAGAATATGTAGACAGGCTTATGAAATGCTAATCTTACAACATGAATCTGGTCGACTCAATTGGGTGTCAAATGTACAGAAAACTTTATGTGTGAATGGATTTGGTATTGTGTGGCTGAGTAGAGACGTAGGATGTGAATATAGTTTCATTAATGAATTTAAAGATAGACTTATTTCATGCTACAAACAGAACTGGCATTCGGATTTAGAAAATAATGACAAATATATGTGGTATAGTTCCTTCAAAAGTGTCTTTCAAACAGAAAGATATCTGTCTTTTATAACCAACAAATGGTACAAGATCAGTCTCAGTAGATTTAGGCTAAGAGTCAGTGGCCTTAAAAATTGTAAGTATTGGTTTTCAAGTGAAGATAACTCTAACGATAATATATGCCCTTCATGCCGAAATGCCACAGAAGACGAATTTCATTTTCTTTTCGATTGTATGGCTTATTCTGATAAACGCAGAAACTGTGAGGCGCTAAGTGTGTTTAAAGGCATTGCTGATATGAATTCTGTTGCAAATATTCTATCTTTCAGCAGTGAAGAGAAAATAGAAAGTCTAGCTAAATTCATTGGAGAAGCAATGAATATTAGGAAAAAGATAACGGAACAGAGTAACTAGTCCTTAGATGGTCCTTTATTGATTCTGTTAGTGTGTGTGTGTGGTGGGGGGGGGGAGAGAGAGAGAGAGACAAGGCAAGGCAAGGCAAGGCAAGGCAAAGTCTTTTATTCGAGGATAATAGATAAGCACTCATGTGCTTTTTTACATCCAGTCCCCGCCCTTTTCAGGGATACATCAAGTTGAAAAGATACTAAACAATAAAGCTTTACGCAGTACCAAACAACACACAAGAATAAGGACACTATATATGATAAGGTAATAAAAAATTCACTCAATCAGAAGACAAAAATCTGAAGTCACAATAAAAATATTTTGATTATGGAAGAATAAAAAAGTGTTAGTAGGTAAGGAGCAAACAAGAAAACTAGATAAATAAATAACTGAAAACATCAATCCACCACCACCTGTCAAAAGTTATACATGTGACATAAGTCATACAATTGGATAAAAGGGGGGGAAAAATTAACTAATATCCTTATTGGAGGGGAGGGGGGGTAGAGATACTATCAATAAAAATGTAAATAAAATTTAAAAAAAAAAAAAAAAAAAAAAAAGTTACATAAACATCCTAGATGTTTCAAGGGAATAGAGAGAGAGAGAGAGAGAGAGAGAGAGAGAGAGAGAGAGAGAGAGAGAGAGAGAGCGAGAGAGAGAGAGAGAGAGAGAGAGAGAGAGAGAGAGAGAGAGGTAAGGCAAGGCAAGGCAAAATTCCTCCACTCGAGGACAACAGAGAAGCACTCGTGTGCCTCTTTCACATCCAGTCCCCGCTCCCCCCAGGGACAACATCATGATAAAAAGACAGCCCCAACCAAAAACAACAACAACTACAAAGGTTCAAACACCAAGAGCAAAAAAGCCATACCAAACATCAAACAACAGGCGAGAAATAATACAGAGATACAGTATTAAAGCAATGTTATAAAAAGGCACTCACCCAGAAACGAAAACAAGAAGCGAGACTCAATGACGATTTCGATTTGAATATAAAAAACAACAACAACAACAACAAAAACAAACAAAAAAACCCAAAAAAACAAAAAAAAGCACAAACAAACAAACAAAGCAAACAAACGACAGCGCAACAACTAAGGATCAAACATGAGAAAATGATGAGGACAGATGGCTGAAAACATCAATCGACCACCATCCACCATCAAACAAGTCCCACAAAACGTAAGACCTTGATATAAGGGGAGAAAGAACAACGACAACAGGTAAAAAATAATACAGAGATACACTACCAAGGCAACGTTACAAAAAACACCCATTCAGAAACGAAAACATAAAGCAAGAATCAATGATGATTTTGATTTGAAATTTTTTTTTTTTTAAAAAAGGAAGAAAAAAAAATATATATAAATTAGATAAAAGACAAAACAAAACAAAGCAAACAAACAAACAAAAAGAAAGAGCAAACATGAGAATAT
Source organism: Stramonita haemastoma (assembly GCA_030674155.1). Classification (NCBI taxonomy): domain Eukaryota; kingdom Metazoa; phylum Mollusca; class Gastropoda; order Neogastropoda; family Muricidae; genus Stramonita; species Stramonita haemastoma. Next base: position 14,396 of record JASPKP010003599.1, read on the forward strand.
GGTGAGGTCAAATGACCGAAAACGTCAGTCCACCACCATCCACCACCAAACAAGTCCCATAAAACATGTTTCCGAACAAAAAAACAGAGAGAGAGAGAGAGAGAGAGAGAGAGAGAAGAGAGAGAGAGAGAGAGAGAGGTTTTCCAACAGGATGAGGTGTGGTTAGTTACTTCTGATGCATTAAGTGGATTAGATGATGATTTTTGTAGGTTGTTAATGATTGGTGCTGTTTAACTGAACCAGGAAGAGAATTCCACAACATAGGGCCTGAGTACAGTAAACTAGATTTGAACAAATCTATTCTTGGGATGGGGACAGCAGGCTTTACAGTATTTCTGTAATGATTCATAGGAAAGTTATCTTTCAAGGATGTGGGGATGGCTCCTGCCATTATCTTGTACATCATGATGCCTTTGTTATATTTTAGTCTTTGGTGTAGGGGAAGAATATTTAACTGAGTATAATCTACTTCTAGTAAGGTTGTTTTCTTCAAAAGGACGAGTTTAAGAGCACGTTTATGGAGGCTTAACAATGGTTTCAAAGTGTTTGCACTGGCAGAATCCCACAGGGTTGAAGCATAATCTATTGAGGATTGTACATAAGCTTGAAAAAATAATTTCCTTGAGTGAAGGTCAAGAAAGTGTTTAATTTTAGTCAACTGGTATACTCTTTGTGATAAATACTTGCATAGGTGAGAGATGTGGTAGAACCAGCTAAGATTTTCGTCGATTGTTACTCCTAGGACTTTGTGGTGAGAGATTTGTTCAATTGCCTCCTTATTGATCTGGATGGGAAACAGTTTAAGAGATAAATTTGTGTCGCTTTTGTCTGGTGGTGATAAGCATGCATTTTGTTTTTTTTTGGATGTATTGACATGTGGTTCAGTTCTGTCCATTTGACAAGGTCGTCAGTGCTTTTTTGTAATATAGTTGCAAGAAAGTCAATGTCGTTATGACTCGTATGTATGGTTGTGTCATCTGCAAATAGTTCACATTTAGATTTGATGTGTAGAGGAAGGTCATTTATGTATAGTGAAAAGAGAATTGGCCCTAGTATGGATCCTTGTGGTACTCCATAATGAATGGGCTTCAGTTTCGATGTGGATGTAGCTATTGAGACACATTGTTGCCTGTTTGTGAGATAGGAATTAAGTAGTCCTAGGGTTTCTGTAGAGATGCTATATAAATTTAGCTTTTTGAGAAGAAGTTTGTGGTCAATTGTATCAAATGCCTTTTTGAAATCTACAAATAATACTCCACAAAATTTATTGTCGTTAATGTTTGATAGCCAATTGTCTACAAGACTAGTCAGTGCCGTGTGGCATGAATGATTTTGTCTAAATCCAGACTGATTAGGGTGAAGTAGGTTGTTGATATCTATATGATGGACTAGGTGCTTATTTATGTGTTTTTCCAGGGGCTTTGAGAGCATAGGTATAATAGAGATTGGCCTATAGTTTGATGGGTCAGAAGTATCACCCGACTTGTAGATGGGTATCACTTTAGCACATTTGAAGGCATTAGGGAAGTAGTTTTTGTCAAGACAAAGGTTATATATATGTGTTAGGGTGTCAGTGATAACTGGGGCTGATAGTTTTAGTATTTTGCTGTCTATTCCATCAAGACCACATGTTCTTGATTGTTTGAGGTGAGTTAGATAGTTATAGACCTCTGAAACAGATATGAATGGTATGTGAAGTTTAGAAGGAATATGCTTTTCTTGGCAGTAATGTTTTAATTCATTGAGGTCATTGGACTTTGAATTATCATTGCTAATTACGTTAGAGGAAACATTGATGAAGTGATTGTTAAGTTTTTCACTAGAAATGTCTTTGATTATGTTTGATTTGGAAGATGGCTGATTGTTTGTTATCTGGTTTATTGCTCGCCATATAGTCTTTGAGTTTTGTTTGGAAGAAAGTAAATCTTGGAAATATTTCTTTTTTCTCGACGTTTTTGTGAGTTTATGGCATTCCTTAATTTTTTTGATTCCTCATAATATTTATTTTCTTTTAGAAAATCTCTAAGATAACATGCTTCCTCTAGTTCTTTTGTGAGCCAAGGTGGTTTGGGACATGTTTGATCCTAATTGTTTTTAGTGGAGCATGCTTGTTGTAGATTTCAGTAAAAGTTTTTATCCAAAGCTCAATTGCTAAGTCTGGATCTGTAATGTTGAATGTTTCCGAGATCTTGGAGTTACATAATTCTAGGAGAAAAAGCTGTTCATCAAATTTTGCGAAAGAACGATAGGTTATAGTTTTATGGCCAGGTTTGGGAATTTTTGTTCCTTTTTTTGACCATGTGGCACAGACTGGATAGTGATCGCTGCAGCTGTAGACAGGGACACACGTTTCTATGATGTTTTTAGGGTTAGATGTGTAGATGTGATCAATAATTGTGCTTGAAGTTGATGTGACTCTTGTGGGTGAATTGACTAATTGGTGAAGATTGAGGGAATTCATAACTTGGGTCCATTGATTGTGTACTTTTGCTAGGTCAAATTGAAGTCTCCCAGTAAGATTATTTCTCTGGACTCTAATAGGACTTCGTTCATCATGGAGTCAAACTTGTCTATCCAGTTTGTTCTTTCTGATGGATTTCTGTAGCAGAACCCCATTACAATAGGGTGTGAACCTTTCACAGAGACTTCAATCCAGATAGATTCTACTTCAAGACTTTCTAGATGGGGAAGACGTTTGAATGTTACTGATTCACTAATATAGATTAAGATTCCTGTTTCTTTGGGTTGTTGTGGATCTCTTCGTAGGATTTTGTAACCGGGAATATATATGTCCATATCCATTATATGCTTTGAAAGTCTTGACTCAGAAAGGCCAATTATGTGAAATGGTTTGCCTTGATTTGTGATGAGCGTTGATATATCTTCGATTTTATTTACTGCATGGTTTATGTTTAGGTGGCAGATTCGTAATCCATCCTTGGAGGGCCATGAAGTATGCTTTGAATGCATCTGTCAGTTAGTTTAGTGAGGAATGTTAAGTGTGTGTAAAGTTTGGTGATGATGAAGAGAAATAAGTTGGAAAAGTAATAATAGGGGGGAGTCGAGTAAGCACTTGATTGGGACAAAAAGATGAAATGTATCAGAAAGAATAAAAAAAAAAAATTAAACACTGAACATACAACAAATGATAAATATATAAAAATGGATTTAGTAATTCAAATAAACTCTCTGAAGTCTATTCAGAAGAACACTTTCAATAAACAGAACCAGCAATCACGGGCACAAATAGTATGATACGGTTATGTGGAAGAAGAGAGGTTAAGAAAATGGAAAGAAAAGGAATATATATATATATAGAGAGAGAGAGAAACAAGCAAAACAATACTAAATCACCTTGAACAGTCAAGGTAATACAATGTTCAAAATATAAAAAGTACACCTGTAACAGCAATGGAAACAATAGTCACGGCCAGAATACTGGAGTATATCCTGATGCACAATCAGTGCAGTCCTGAAGAATAGAATGTTGGCACACAATCAGCACAGATCCTGAGTTGTTTTTTTTTTGGTTTTTTTTTTAGTCATATGAAAGAAGATCTGGCACTGATCAGTCACTGTGTGCTACACATTCAGAGCACTGCAGGTGGGCACACTTCGAGCACAAAATATCTGATAAAGTATATAGATATCAGTCTGTCACCAAGTGAATAACTCGAGACCATGGGGCGTGGAGCACAGGAAACAGTCTTTGCAATCTTGTGGTATTGTTTGCACATATGTTTATGTGTACACAATCATTTTGTTCACTCGCACACACACACATACACACACGCATACACACACCTTAGTGAAGGCCATTACTAGAGTATATTCTGATGCTCAATCAGCGCACTCCTGAAGAATAAGATGTTGACACACAATCAGCACAGATCCTGAAGATTTTAGTCAAGTCTTTTCTGGAAGAAATATGATTTGGTGTTGGTCATCAGTGTGGGCTCAACATTCTGAGCACTGTTTCAGGGGGGCACGTCACAAGCACAGAATGTCTGATATATATATAAGTATCAGTCAATCACCAGGTAAACTAGTCAAGACCATGGGGTCAAGACCAGAGAGAGAGAGAGAGAGAGAGAGAGAGAGAGAGTGTGTGTGTGTGTGTGTGTGTGTGTGTGTGTGTGTGTGTGTGTGTGTGTGTGTGTGTGTGTGTGTGTGTGTGTGACCTGCGTGGCAATTAGAATGTGCAGTAGTATATGTAAGTGCGAAGTGAGAGGAAAATTTGAAAAATGTTATTATGTTACACGAATTCATCTGAACTTGTTATTCCCCCTTGTCTACAGGGCTGTAATGCTGTATGGACAATAAAACTGTGTCAGTGTCAGTGTCAGTCTCTCTCTCTCTCTCTCTCTCTCTCTCTCTCTCCTCTCTCTCTCTCCTCTTCTCTCTCCTCTCTCTCTCTCTTAAAATCCTACTTAGAATGTAGTGGATGTTCATTTTTATGACTATATAAGAATTAGAGAATTGTGTTACACTAACTAGCTAGTGCTCTCTGTCTCTGTCTCTGTCTCTGTATATATATAGCCTAGTGGTCAGAACATTGCGCTCGCAATTTGAAGACCCGGGTTCGAGTCCGGTTGAGGAGATTTTTCTCCTGGAGTTAATATCAGTGCTGACTCCACTTTCCTCCAAAAGTCCTTCGGATGAGACTTTAAACCGAGGCCCCGTGTGCGAACGCACGCAGAACACCTTGCGCACACGTTAAATCTTGTTCCGCTTTTCGTAAGAGTAGGCCATTGTGTGCCGGTGGGAACAGATGACATTTAAAAAACTGCATACCCACGGGGACTGGATGAAAAAAAGCACACGAGTGCTTATTCCATTATACTCGATATAAAAGAAATAATCGAATCAAATCTCTCTCTCTCTCTCTCTCCTCTCTCTCTCTCCTCTCTCTCTCTCTCTCTCTCTCTCTCTCTCTGAACGTGTCACCTATTGTCTAAAAATGTTTGCCATCCATATTGAGAAATGTTCTATTCATATTTTGTACTCTCTATTTTAATAATCATGTGTATTAAATGTAATTGATATTGTGT
>JASPKP010003600.1:0-5000 GCA_030674155.1 Stramonita haemastoma
AAACTGTAGCACTTTGATAAAACTTTCATTCAAATCGTGACGATTCGCTCTTTTCATCAAGAACAGCAAGATTTTCATTTAAAGAAATCTACTGCTTATTTTATTCATTTTAGCTATTTTCTCCTTTCGTATCGAGGATAATAGAATAAGCACTCATGTGCTTTTTATATCTAGTCCCCGTGTGTATACATTTATGTAAATTTTGACATCTGTTCCCACCGGCAGGCACACAATGACCGACTCTTTCGAAAAGTGGAACAGGATTTAACATGTGTACGAGATGTTCTGCGTGCGTTCAGCACACGGGGGCCTCGGTTTATAGTCTCATCCGAGGGCTGCGGTGGATCAGTGGTCTAGAGGTAACGCACCTCCCTAAAAAAAGCGAAAAGTCGGGGTTCGAAGTGTGTGGGGGTTCGATCCCCATTTTGTGCCCGAAACTTGTCCCCCATCTACTATACACCAAGAGTAGTGGTGGTGTTGGTAGTTTTTTTTTTGTGGATGAGACAATAAACTGAGGTTCATGTGCAACGCGCATTTAGTGCATGTAAAAGAACAAACGGCAACAACAGAGTTGTCCCTAGCAACATTTCTGTTAAAAAAAATACTTTGATAAGGAAACACTCTCCCTCAAAAGACCTTCAGATGAGACTAGAAACTGAGGTCCCATGTGCAAACGCATGCAGAACATCTTGAGCAAAACTTGTTCCACTTTTCAGAAGAGTAGGCCATTGTGTGCCAGTGGGAACAAATAACACAATGTACAAAACTGCATTCGCACAGGGACTGGATGTAAAACGAAAAAAAATACATAAATGCTTATTCCATTTTCCTCGAAATAAAAGACTAAAAGACTAGAAAAAAAGATAATTTAGTAATATACGTGCAAAAAGGCAAAGAAAAAAAATGTGTGGCGTTGCTCTCGCTAATTGCTATAACAGAGAAAATATTAAAAGTCTGTCCCGAGCCTAAGGCTCATCAGGCCGGTGCTTATCCCGGTTTCTGTGGCGTTAAGCGACTTGAGAGTCACAGACTCCCCCCTGGATAGGACGCCAGTCTATCGCAGAGTTTACCCCCAACACAAGGTTGGTACCCCTTTTACACCTGGGTGGGGTGAGAAAATAGCCGTAAAGTGCCTTTTCCGGGGGCACAACGCCATAGCCGAAAGCTGGGATCGAACCCACAACCTTTAGATTACGAGTCCAACGCCCTAACCACTAGACTACAGCGGCGGCTGAGAAAATATAGTGGAGAAAAAAAAATACATGGGACTTATATAGCGCTATATCTTGTAAATACAAATCAAAGCGCTTGAAACAAGTGCAGGTAACCAGTTACAACTTCACTCTCATCATAAAACTGATGTTTGTCAAAGATTCCAAATACCAAATAAAACCATTATAAGATAATATTGTTTGAAGGCAGCATTTGGGGAATTATTGAGTAAGCACCATGCTTTGAGCCTGACCTGACTCGAGTTTCGGCTCCTGGTTGCGCACTTTTCAGAGGTCCCGGCAGTGACTGCAACCTCACTCACCCTCTGTGGTAAGAGCAAGACACTTTTTAGAATTTATGTGTCCATTGCAGCCCTAAGAACACGTAGATATTCTTGTCTACCACTAATGCCAGTAGTAGATGAAAATGGAAAGAAAATATGTTTGGAAAAAATGTTGGGGAAAAAAACTGAACATAGAAGAAAATACGCACCTAGTGAATCTGTGTGCCTTATGTTCGGGGATCCTTTATAAGAAAGGGTGCAAGGGAGATCATTAAGTCCGTATCCAGTTGATAGGCTAATCCCAGCTGGATAAAATGATAACCCAAACATTACCAGTCACTTTCAGTGCTGGCACAGGCAGTAGATGTTGAAGAAAAATAGCCTTTACTTAAATCTCACAAGAGGTTCTATTCTCATCTTAACCAGTCATATAAATTGAGAAAATATAGTGGAGAAAAACAAGTGCAGGTAACCAGTTACAACTTCATTCTCATCATAAAACTGATGTTTGTCAAAGATTCAAAAAACAAAACAAAAAATCCACTAAAAGATAACCACTCATGTAATTGAGAAAATATAATGGTGAAAAACAAGTGCATGTAACCAGTTACAACTTCATTCTAATCACAAAATTGATGTTTGTCAAAGATTCAAAAAAAAAAAACAACAACACTATAAGATAACAATCTCAGCTTTTGGGGAATTATTGATTAAGGACCATGCTTTGGGCCTGACCTGACTCGAGTATATATATATATATATATATATATATATATTATATATATATATATATATATATATATATATATATAACACAACAATTAATAGGCAAAACACCAGTGATAAACACAGTTCTGAGCCTAAGGTTTGACCGTGGCGTCATGTCTTGTCCACGTTGTTGACGTCAGCTGGGCCGTTCTGACGTAAATAGATGACGCCAGCCAGGACGTCAAGAAAGCAAGCCACCAGCATCACCGACCCTGAAACCGCCAATGTGGAATTGTATTGTTTTGTATTGTGTTGTTTTGTATTGTGTTGTATTGAATTGTATTGTATTGTGTTCTATTGCATTGTATTGTTTTGTATTGTTTTGAATTGCATTTTATTGTGTTGCATTGTATTGTGTTGTACTATACTGTATTGTATTGTAGTGTACTGTACTGTATTGTATTGTATTGTAGTGTACTGTACTGTATTGTATTGTAGTGTACTGTACTGTACTGTATTGTATTGTATTGTGTTGTATTGCATTATATTGTGTTGTACTGTATTGTACTGTATTAAAGTGTACTGTACTGTATTATATTGTATCGTAATGCATGGCAACGTATCGTAATGTGTTGTATTGCATTATTGTATCGCATTGTATTGTACTGTAATGGATTGAATTGCTTGTATTGTACTGTATTGTTTTATATTGTACTGTATTGCACTGTATTGTATTATATTGTACTGTAATGTATTGTATTGTACTGTTTTGTAGTGTACTGCACTGTATTGTAGTGTAGTGTACTATATTGTATTGTATCGTGTTGCATGTATTGTATCGTATTGTATTGTATTGTATTGTATTGTATTGTATTGTATTGTAATTGTATTGTATTGTATTGTATTGTATTGTATTGTATTGTATTGTATTGTATTGTATGTATTGTATTGTATCGTATTGTATTGTATTGTATTGTATTGTATTGTATTGTATTGTATTGTATTGTATTGTATTGTATTGTATTGTATTGTATTGTATTGTATCGTATTGTATTGTATTGTATTGTATTGTATTGTATTGTATTGTATTGTATTGTATTGTATTGTATTGTATTGTATTGTATTGTATTGTATTGTATTGTATTGTATTGTATTGTATTGTATTGTATTGTATTGTATTGTATTGTATTGTATTGTATACCATTTTAAGTCACGACATATTTCTCTGCGTGAAATTCACGCTGCTCTCCCTGGGGAGAGCAAGTCGCGACAAGAGCAGCATCACCCATTACATTTTTATTCTTTTCCTGTCTGTAACTGTATTTGTTTCTCTATTAGAGTGGGTTTTTTTTCAACAGAATTTCACTAACAACAACTCCCTTGTTGCTGTGGATTCTTTTACGTGCGCTAAATATTTATTGTAACACACGGGACCTGGGATTATCGTCTCGTCCGAAAGACTAGCACCCAGACCACCACTCACGGTCTAGTGGATGGGGGGGGGGATAGTTATGGGCATAAACGGGGTCAAACCACCACACACACTTCGAACCTGGACTTTTCGCTTTATTTATTTATTTATTTATTATTATTATTTTTTAAATTAATTTATTCTTTTATACCGATAATGGAATAAGCGCTCTTGTGCTTTTTTAAATTTTACATCCAGTCCCTGTGTGTATGCAGTTTTGTAAATTAATGTCATCTGTTCCCGCCGGCACACGATGGCCTTCTCTTACGAAATGCGGAACAGGATTTAACGTGTGCGCAAGATGTTCTGCGTGCGTTCGCACACGGGGCCTCGGTTTATAGTCTCATCCGAAGGACTTTCTAGGCAGGTGTGTCGCGATACCTCTAGAACATCGATTCCCCTCTACAACTGGCAACGTTGTAAGCACCAGGCTATGTCGTCAGTGGCTAGTTGTGTAATAATATAGGTAAGATCTGTTAACTGTGTATTGCAGCCTCCACATGTGACACACATTGTCTCCCCGCCGACCCTCCTAGATTGTCTAATGTTTCGTAACCCCCACCCCTCCCCCTACACTCGGGAACTCCCCCCCCCCCCCTCTCTCTCTCTTCCCACCCCCTCCTTTGTCCTACATCCCCAAAATCCCTCCTCTCATAAAACTATTAATTAACACTCCTGTGCTATACAATAATAATAATAATAATAATAATAATAATAATAATAATAATAATAATAATAATAATAATAATAATAATAATAATAATAATGATGATGATGATGATGATGATGATGATGAGTATTATTACTACTACTACTACTACTACTACTACTACTACTACTACTACTACTACTACTACTACTACTACTACTACTACTACTACTACTACTACTACTAACTCTCCTGTGCTGTATACGGATGGATGATTATTACTGTTGTGTGCTCAATGGTTCTCTATCCTGTTATCTCTTTGATAGTTTATGTATCTGTCTGGAAATATGTCTGTCTGTGTCTCTGTTTATTTCTCTGTGTGGGGGTGGAGGAAGGTGGGGGGTTGGGGGGGAGGGGCGGGGGGTCAGAGGTGTGTGTGTGTGTGTGTGTGTGTGTGTGTGTGTGTGTGTGTGTGTGTGTGTGTGTGTGTGTGGTGTGTGGGGGGGGGGAGGCAGTGTGTGTGTGTGTGTGTGTGTGTGTGTGTGTGTGTGTGTGTGTGTGTGTGTGTGTGTGTGTGTGTGTGTGTATGTGTGTGTGTGTAATTGTGTGTGTGGAAGGGGGTTCAGTGTGTGTGTGTGTGTGTGTATGTATGTATGTATGTATGTATGTATGTATGT
>JASPKP010003600.1:17500-19443 GCA_030674155.1 Stramonita haemastoma
CAAAGAATACAGTGCAAAATATTGTTGCAAACGCTACTGCTACAATTTTTGTTTGTTTGTTTTATTTTTGTTTGTTTTGGGTTTTTTTGTGTGTGTGGCTTTTTTTTTTTTTTGGGGGGGGGGGGGGGGCTAGAGTTTCGAGGGGATGGGATAACCTGGTGGTTAGAGTGATGCGCTCGTGATCTGCTGACCCGGGTTCGAATCTCATTCAAGAGAATTTTTCTCCCTGGAATTAATATCAGTGCCGACTCCACTCTTCCCAAAGAAGTCCTTCGGATGAAACTATAAACCGAGGTCTCGTGTGCGAACGCACGCAGAACATCTTGCATACACGTAAAAACCCGTTCCGCTTTTTTTGAAAGAGTAGGCCACTGTGTGCCGGTCGGAACGGTTGACAAATTTGACAAAACTGCATACACACGGGGACTGGGTATAAGAAAGCACATGAGTGCTTATTCCATTATCTTCAAAATGAAAAAGAATGAAAACGGTCACCAATGGTGAGAGTTTGGGGTATGCCACCAGGTTCCCCCATCCCCCTCCAACCTACCTTGTGTGTGTGTGTGTGTGTGTGTGTGTGTGTGTGTGTGTGTGTGTGTGTGTGTGTGTGTGTGTGTGTGTGTGTGTGTGTGTGTGTGTGTGTGTGTGTTTTGCTCGTGCTTTCGAATTTGCTAGAATTATTCATTGTCAGTGGTTGCTTGTTTGTTGTGAGGGTCGAGTGGAAGCGCTTTGATTTGTTTTTACAAGATATAGCGCTATATAAATTCCATGTATTATTATTATTATTATTATTATTACCACTTAGGTAGCCGCATTCCGACTTCAGGGTCGGTGTCTTAACACGACCTTGGTGTGTACACATCTTTTTCCAATTTTGTCATCTGTTCCTACTGACACGAAGTGGCCTACCCTGCCGAAAGACGAAACAGGTTTTTAACTTGTGCTGCTGCAAGATGTTGTTGCGTGTATTCGCACGTCACACGAGGTCTTGGTTTATATAGTTTGTTATCCAAAAGACTATGACTTTCAAGTCCATTTTCTCGTCAAATTTGCGAAGACAGGGCGAGAGTTGGAATTCAACCCAGAACCTCATGGTTTTACTTGTTAGGCAGATAAAAGTCTTAACCATCCTGCCACCTTCCTTCGTGCTGCTTCTATCAAATTTGCCATCACATCATCACCAATATCAGTAGCACCAACAGCAACATACGCACACACGCACACGCAAAACACGCGCGTACACACACACAAACATACACACGCATGCGCACACATACAGACCCCCACCTCCACACAAACACACACATACACACTACATACTCTACACTAAACTACCCCCCCCCCCCACTTACCCCCACACCACACCCCAACTCCCCAACCCCACACCACCCAACCCTACCCACCCACTCCCACACCCCACCCACAACCCCCACCCCACCCCCCACAACCCACCCCCAACCCACCCAACCACCCCCCAACCCCACCAACCCCACCCCACCCACCCACACCCAACCCCACCACCCACACCCCCCACAAACCCACCCCCTCCCCCACCCACACACCCCCACCAACACCCCACCAACCCCCACCTCCACACCCCCCCCCCCCCCCCAACCCCACCACACTCACCCCCCAAATCCATAAGGGCCACGTAGATGGCCCCTACCCAGGCCGTGGCGGTGTTGGAGGCCTGGTACTCCTGCAGGAGTTCTGCGTGCATCACTCCCACAAAGTAGCGCTGCAGACCGCTCATAAACAGACCTACCATTGAGCCACCGAGGACCGCCCAGGCCCAGCCTCCGTCTGTGTCCCTCATGGCTCAGGGGTACGATGTGGACAGTTTCGTCAGTGTTTTAAGGTTGTTTTTAACTGTCGTCCTTTTTTTCACACAAAAATAGTGAGAGGTAGTAGTAGTAGTAGTAGTAGTAGTAGTAGTAGTAGTA
>JASPKP010003601.1:0-5000 GCA_030674155.1 Stramonita haemastoma
GGTGTTGCTAAGCAAGTCATCATGTGGACACAGAGCCCTAATAAATGAGTCCAGAATGCAGACTGAGTCATTCAGCCATCCTGTTGGGAGCCACATTCTGCTCTGTTGAAGCTGGCATGCTTGATGCATTAATGCACTGATGCGCTCAGGAACCATGCTAGGACATGCACGTGTGTGTGTGTGTGTGTGTGTGTGTGTGTGTGTGTGAGCATGGGTATGTGCTCGTTCCTTCTGTGTGAATTTGTATGAAGCATGTTTGGGTATGCACGTGTGTATGTGAGCATGGGTATGTCCCTGTTTCTTCTGTGTGAATGTGTATACTGTATGTGTAAACTCAGAATCATAACTCAGAGTTCTCTGTGTGTGTGTGTGTGTGTGTGTGTGTGTGTGTGTGTGTGTGTGTGTGTGTGTGTGTGTGTGTGTGTGTTGTGTGTGTGTGTGTGTGTATGTGTGTGTGTGTGTGTGTGTGTGTGTGTGTGTGTTGCTTGCGTTCATCTGTATGTACGTTTGTCTGTCTATCTGTCTATATGTGTGTATATTTCTGTGTCTGTGTGTGTGCATGCGTGTGTGCGTGAGTGCGCGCGCGTGTGTGTGTCTTTGTGTGTGTCTGTCTGTCTTCGTTCTAACGTTTATCCAGTAGAAAGTGATTTTACACAAATCTGCATCTGTGTATGTGCAAGTGTGTTTTTATACATACTTGAATGCATGCACATAAAATTTTTATATACATGTGTGTGCACACGCAAATTTAAGAATATGCATATGCATGCCATTGTAAAAGCATTCCTATATGAATACCATTGTAAAAGCATTCCTATATGAATATAAGTGTCCGATGTGTTCACATGCATCACACAAGTGTAGATACTGGCCTGTTTGCTTGCTGATCTAAGTTGAAGCCTATGCACTCATATGCTGCAAAGGTATATGTGGGTGCATGAGTGTGTAGGAGATGGTCTTGATGGCAATTAGAATATTTTATAAGGACAAGTTTCTGGTGATGTACTCAGGTAGCGTGACTCGGTCCTCTTGGGTTTTTGCACCGAGCAACAAGCGCACTGTTTGGTTTGTTGACCTTCATTAGTTATTCAGCCAGTTAGGCCAGTGTGGATGCAGTTGGTCTGTTTGCATAATTATGTGTGTAGTCGCTTCTCTGGACTGTCTTTCTGTCTGTTTGTTTGTCTGTCTAGTCTGTCTGTATGTCTCTCTGTTTATGTGTCTGTCTGTCTGTCTGTCTGTCTGTCTGTCTGTCTGTCTGTCTGTCTGTCTGTCTGTCTGTCTCTCTTCTCTCTCTCTCTCTCTCTCTCTCTCTCTCTCTCTCTCTCTCTCTCTCACTCTCTCTCTCACTCTCTCTCTCTCTCTCTCTCTCTCCTCTCTCTCTCTCTCTCTCTCTCTCTCTCTCTCTCTCTCTCTCTCTCTCTCTCTCTCTCTCTCTCTCTCTCCGTCCTCTTTCTCTCGATGCGTCTTCTTCTTCTTCTTCTTCTTCTTCTTCTTCTTCTTCTTCTTCTTCTTCTTCTTCTTCTTCTTCTTCTTCTTCCTCGTCTTCTTCTTCTTCTTCTTCTTTGTCTTCTTCATCTTCTTCTTCTTCTTCTTCTTCTTCTTCTTCTTCTTTTCTTCTTCTTCTTCTTCTTCTTCTTCTTCTTCTTCTTCTTCTTCTCCTCCTCCTCCTCCTCCTCCTCCTCCTCCTCCTCCTCCTCCGTCCTCTCAGCTTTGTTTACAAGGCAGTACAAAGCAGCACGGTGCAAGACAACAGAGCAAACGCAAAATAAAAAATATATAAGCCATGCAATAAAACACAATACAACAATAATGTAATGCAGAACTGTACACTGCACCGCGATGAAGAAAAAGAAAAGAAGAAAAAGAGAAAGAAAAAAAAAGCGAAAAAACAAATTCCGATGCAATCGAATATGAATCAGACAGGGGAAATAGCGCGTGTGATTTAGCGTGCCGGGTCGATGTCCCCGGTGAATAAATAGCAGGAACAAGAGTGGGGCCCAGAATGAATGGCTGGTTCCGTGATTCGTGTTCTGTAAGTGTTCCAGCAAAGAGGAAGACTAGGTTTGAATCGTGGGTAGTGGGAAGGGAAGGGGGGAAGGGTGGGTCGAAATATGGAAATGGATTGGGGAAAGGGTAAAAGGTCGGAAGATTGCTTTTTGGGATGACACCCTAGCAGATTACTTAGACCTGAGGTCTACACCTTTAAACAGTAGAAATCATACTTCTGGAATGAAATGCACATACACGCATCCACACACTCAGATACATGCACACACACATGCATGTACACACACATGCGTACACAAACGCGCACACACACACACATTCACATGTATGTACACGCACACATGCATACACACATGCACACACACATGCATGCATACACACTCATGCATAATACACATATGCACATGATAAAAAGTAAATCAATGCTTATTCAATTTACCATCCGGAAATAAAAAATTTGACTTTGATTTTGACTTACACACACACACACACACACACACACACACACACACACACACACACACACACACACACACACACACACACACACACACACACACACACACACACATATTGGTGTACAGGCGCATGTTGCAACAATTTACAATCAATGTGCGATAAAACAGACTGAACAAAAAAATTCAGTTCCGTCATGGCAGCCAAGTACTAGGCAGGCAGAGGAAGGGGAGATCATTAGGTCTCTTTATCAGAGGGGTGTCAAAAGCCTTTGCTTGCTTTCTTTCTATTTCATTTCATTTCATACCACTTTAAGCCAGGCAGATTTCTCTGCGTGAAATTCCGCCTGCCCTCTCCGGGGGTTGCGCGTCATAACAAGAGCAACGCTACCCATTATTTTTCTGTCTGCAACTGTATTTTGTTTACCTATCAGAGTGGCTTCTTTTCTACAGAATTTTGCCAGGGACAACTTTCTTGTTCCTGAGGGTTCTTGTATGTGCGCTAAATAATCATGTGTAACAAACGGGGCCTCGTTTTATTGTCTCATTCGAAAGACTAGCACCCAGACCACCACTCACGGATTAAAGGATGGGGCAAAAGTTTCGGGCTCAAACGAGGATCGAACCACCTCGCACTTCCGTTTGCTTTCTAGGCAGGCACGTTACCTCTAAACCACCGATCCACACCAGGTGTAAAAAAAAAAATACTAATGCTGCAAACTTTTGAGATCCTGAGATGTGTTTATTGTTGTAAATCCACTGACTAGATTATCCTATGCCCCCTGTTTGTGTTTTTACATTAAGACGCTCTTGTAGCATGGGACGGGACAGCCCAGTGGTTGGACCACATTGCGCTCGCAGTCTGACGACCTGGGTTCGAATCCCGTTCAGGGAAACTTTTCCCCTGGAGTTAACATCAGTGCAGACTCTTCTCTCGCCAAAAGTTCTTCGGATGAGACTATAAACCGAGGCCCCGTGTGCAAATGCACGCAGAGCATCTTGCGCACACGTTAAATCCTGTTCCGTTTTTCGAAAGAGGAGGCCATTGTGTACCGCTGGGAACAGTTGACAAAAATAACAAAACTGCATACACACGGGGACTGCATGTAAAAAACACATGAGTGCTTATTCTCCTCGATATAAAAGAATGAATGAATAAATAAATAAATAAATAAATAGGATCGATAAATTAATAAATAAATAAATAAATAAATAAATAAATAAATAAATAAATAAATAGGATACGTGAAAGATGTAAACTGTATTTGTGGTGAGAAGATTACAAATAGTCATGTCATTTTTAATTGTGGACATTTAAAAGCATTTTTACCTGCTGTACCTAGTTTGTCACTGGATCAGATTTTGCCTGAGCCTTCATTGCTGTTGGACATTGTGTTAGCGTTGAAAAGAAGTCCAATAATCCAGTTTTTGTAGTGTTAGGATTAGTTTTTATTTCAGCATTGTTAAATGACATTTTTCAGTTTATTGTTAACTCTTTCTTGTCAGGTGTTTTTTTTTTTTCTAAAATCACTTAAAGTGAATAAACGTTATACTGAAGATACATACATACAAAATAGGATCAAAACGGAGATAATCTCGCGGAATAATTCTTTGAGACCCTGTGTGCAACACGCGTTGATAAAGAACCCACAGTAACTATTAAAAAGTTGTCCTTCATTATTTGAACAGTTTCAAAGACTGCCTTAAAATCAAGTCGATATCATTCAAAAAGAAAAAAAGAAAAACTGGGAAAAAACACACTTGGGAGATGCTGTTTTATGGCGATACTCATTTCCAGGGGAAATGAAATCACAGATTTATAGAGAAAAGGTGAGGGGTTGTTTTTTTACCGCTTGTTGTTGCTTGCTACATATCCAACCCATAGTTGTGCGTCTACACTGGTAGATTTTCCCCTCTTTCACTTTTTCACATTTGATGGGGTCGAATCCTTCATATATATGCATACAATTATGCATACAATTATATATATATATATATATATATATATATATATATATATATATATATATATATATATATATATATATATATATATATATATATATATATAATCATATGTGTGTGTTTGTGCGTTTGTGTGTGTTTGTGCATTTGTGTGTTTGTGTGTGTGAATGTCAGTCAACAGGCTAGCCAGTTAGCCAATCAGTCAGTCAGCTCACTGATTGAGTGATCGATAGACGTGTGTATGTGTGGCAGTATTTCTACCTATCAACATCTGATATCAACATCAACGTCTGTCTACAGCTTTTATTACGTTGATGGGGTATTGCTTCTGTTTTCTTGTGTTTTTTTGGTTCTTCTTTTTGCAGTAATTGTTGTTTTTTCATACTGATTTCACCTTAGTGTATATATAATTCGCTGGATGCACAGCACCCACCCCTCTGTGTACATACACACAAACCCCTTCAGGCATTCAAATCGTGTCTGTTTACGTCTGGCCAAGCGACGACCATGACACAGGCCTATTTCCGAAGTCATTTCCCAATCACAACAAACCAGCCTACAAATCGATCAGCA
>JASPKP010003601.1:7500-19439 GCA_030674155.1 Stramonita haemastoma
GTCTGTGTCTGTGTGAACGTGTGCGTGTGTGTGTATGTGTATGCGTTTGTGTGTGTCTTCAATTTAACGTCTATCCACTAAAAAGTGATTTTAGACAAATGATTGGGGGGAAAAAAAAGAAAAAAAAAGAAAAAAAGAGTTGGTGTGTTTGTGTGGACAGGTGAATGGAGGATAATAGAAAAAACAACAAAACAGGTCTAACCATCAGAAACTGCTTGAACTGTACATACTAAAAGATAACAAATAGAAGCAAGTGAACTTAAGTAAGATAAATGCTGCAATATATATATATATATATATGTGTGTGTGTGTGTGTGTGTGTGTGTGTGTGTGTGTGTGTGTGTGTGTGTGTGTGTGTGTGTGTGTGACTGTGTGTGTGTGTGTGTGTGTGACTGTGTGTGTGTGTGTGTGTGTGTGTGTGTGTGTGTGTGACTGTGTGTGTGTGTGTGTGTGTGTGTGTGTGTGTGTGTGTGTGTGTGTGTGTTCTTACAGGCAGTAAATACCACCGATAAGATAACATGTTATTGGAACAAGAAAAAGGTAAAGTCCAATCTAAAGTAAACGGGCAACTGGACTATGAAGCAAACATTCAGAAATTCTAAAAATTAATGAAAAATCACTGAAAACATTTTCTAATGAACAATCGGGAATATTGGGCAAATATGTTTTTAAAACTTTACATTCAAAAATCAAATGAAAACTTGAAATGTTTTCACCACAACAGCACGTAACACCTGTCACAAATTTTGTTTTAAATGCATTTAGCTTTAGTCTATAAAGTAGCGAGATTACTTGTCTGAGCTTCACTATACTATAATGTGGAAAATTCGAGACCATATTTTTAAAGTTATAAGTCTTTACAATATGATGTTTAGAATTGCTACCAAAATCTTTAACTAATAATTTCATTTCATTCTTGGATTCTTTTTCCAACAGATTGTAAGCCTCAGAGATTGAGAGTGGATACATTAAAATTATTGATCCTTTCTCTTGTTTCGCACCCCTTTTGGCAGCGCGATCTGCCCATTCATTACAAGAAAGGCCCAAATGAGATGGAACCCAACAGAAACTCACATCTGTTCCTCTTAAAATGAGACAATGTATTAAATGATGAATTTCTGTCACAATATTAGAATGCGGCTTTACTGAAACAGATCTAAGTGAGTGTAGGGCTGATTTTGAATCGACACAAAATAAAATTCGGTTGACAAGAAAAGGTAGTTCATTTATATAGTTTAAAGCCATTAGTATTGCCATTAGTTCCGCTGTGTAAACAGATCGATTTTTTCCAAGATAGTATGATTTTTCAATTTTAAATTCGGGGATGACAAAGGCTGCACCTGCTTGATGATTGCTAAGAAGTGATCCATCTGTATAGATTTTTAGATGATTTGAGTATGTGTTTTCAATGTGCGATCTCACGGAACTGATTAAAATATGTGGATTATCGTCTTTCCTGTAAGGTGTATGCTCAATGTCAAAGTGTGCTCTGTTTTGCTCCCACTTTGGACAAGGTGTGGTTTTCTGCTCGACATCAACATTCTCTGGGATGATTCCTGCTTTGTCCAGTAATTCTTTCGAATAAGACCTAATTGTAGATAAGGAAAAAATGTTTTTTGCTCTTTTGGGAAAATCAACATCGGATTTCATCTTAACCTCTTTTGCGACAAAATTGCTGCATGAAGAACTTCTGACAATGTATTTTGCGCATGCAAGTCGTCTGTATTCTTCTAAAGGAAGTACATCTACTTCTTTATATGTACCAAAAGATGATGCATGGAAGGGAACACCAAGTGCAAGGCGATATGCCTTGCAATCTAAACATTGTAGCTTTCTTTTTAGGTAGTTAGGAGCACTGAAAAACACTTCTTGACCGTAGGTTAACTTAGAACGAACAAGTGATGTTGCTAAGTGTTTCAGTATCAAAGGGTCTTGGCCCCACTTTTGCTTATTAATGATTTTCAGAAGGTTAATGCTTTTTCTGGCTTTATTAATTATATATTCGATGTGTGAATTCCAGGTAAGTTTGGAAGTTATGATAACACCAAGGAATTTAACAGATTGCTCATATTGAATGACATCATTTTCTAATCTAAATGTTGGAAGATCATGGGGATTACTTCCGTTATTAAAAAGTACGATATGTGTTTTTTCTGGTGACATTGTAAGCCCATTTTCTGAAATATATTGATTTACCTTGTCAAGTTCTATTTGATATACCTTTCTTATGTGATTTAAAGCCCTCTTGGGGGTTGTCCGTTTCATCGTTACATTCATCCACATGCAAATGTCATCTGCATATTGAGCAATGGTTACTGTGTTAGAAATATGCTTAGGTAGATCATATAATAAGATATTAAATAAAATCGGTGCAATCACTGAGCCTTGAGGTAGACCCATCTGTAGAGGTCTAGAATTTGAATACGTATTCCCTACTCGTACTTGCATGCTCCTTTCACTCAAGAAACTTTTTATATAGCAGTAAATGTGTCCCGACAGTCCTATATGTTTTAGTTTATACAGTAATTTGGCATGCCATACTTGATCGTAGGCTTTTTTTATGTCAAAAAATGTTGCAAGGATATTTTTTCTTCTTGCAAATTGATATTTAATTTGAGTGGTGAGTTTCACTAAATGGTCGATTGATGATTTTCCTTTCTGAAAACCAGTTTGGTTAGCTGGTATTATATTATTTTTACAACAGAAATGAACTAATCGTTTTAAGACTACTCTTTCCATTAGTTTACAGACATGAGATGTCAAAGCAATAGGTCTGTAACTTTTCTTGTCATTTCGAGGTTTTCCTTGCTTTAGTATTGGTACAACAACTGATTGCTTCCAAATATGAGGCACTTCACCTGTGATCCAACATTTTTTAAAAATGTCGAGTAAGAAAGCAATCCATTTTTCTGGTAGATGTTTTAACATATCATTTGAGATACCATCAAGTCCAACGGATGACTTTTTATTGGGCAGAGAAGATAAAGCGTCCCGTATTTCATTTATAGTTAAAGGAGCATTAATATAATGATTATCATCAGATTCTGGATCCCTGTACATGTCCTTAGTTTCTTCCTTCGTTCTGTGAAAACGTAAGTTTGGAGATAAACCTTTTATATTCATAGACTCAGAAAACATTTCTACAAATGCTTCTGCTTTTTTAAAGTTGTTAGGGAACTCTTCGTTATCCAGCTTTATTGGATAAGAGGGTAAGTTAACTCCGTTTTTCATTTCATTTAGTTTTTTCCAGATTGTCTGCTCATGTTTATGGTCTGAGATTTCTTGATTACAAAAAGAAGACCAGTACTGTCTTTTAGATTCAGCTATAACTTTGGCGCTATTTTTCTTTGCTTCTAATAGTTTTTTGTGACTTATTGGGGATTTTCGACGTGCATACATTTTGTATTTCATTTTTTTGTTATTAACTGCCTCTTCACAAGCTGCAGTCCACCAAACATTTCCAGTGTGCTTGTTTGACCGGTCTGATCTAACAGAGGGGATGGATAGATCTGCAGCTCTTAGAACTGTGCATGTGAACAATGAGTAGAGTTCATTTATCTCTTTATTTTCTATATTACTCAAATTAACTCTGGACAAAAAACTTTCAAAAATATTCCAGTTTGCTTGTTTGTAGTTGAATTTAGGGATCTTGTCAGTCTGCTTTTCACGCTGTTCTAATTTAAAACCAAAACTAATGATGATAGGAATGTGGTCACTACCCAGAGATTCTTCATATGTGCTCCATTCGCACTCTGGCACTAAAGCAGGAGATATTAAAGTAAGATCAATGGCTGAAGCCCTGTGAGTAGAAATGTCAGGGACACGTGTTATGCTACCATCATTGAGTAGATATAATGATGAGTCAACAATATTTTCTACAAAACGATTATTACTAACGAAGGTACAGCCTTTGTCCCAAAAGGGTGAGTGGGCATTGAAATCCCCAGCGATTAGCCATTTGTCATTAGTTGCTGGGAGATTGTGAATCCACTCTGTGTTAATCTCATTTGGGCCTTTAGGCAGGTAGACCGATACAACACGTTTGTGTTTGTGTTTGTGTTTGTGCGTTTGTGTGTGTGTGTGTGAGCGTGCGCACACGCGCGCGTGTGTGTACGGTGTGTGGAGCGCGTGTGTGTTTGTGTGTGTTTGTGCATGCGCGCGCGTAAGTGTGTGTGTGTGCGTGCGAGTGCGTGCGTGCGTGCGTGTGTGCGTGCGTGTGTGTGTGTGTGTGTGTGTGTGTGTGTGTGTGCGTGTGTGCGTGCGTGTGTGTGTGTGTGTGCCTTTAGGATTTAATTAGGACTGATAATGCCATAGCACTTTGGGGATGGCTGGGACCAAAATGGAAGCCCACAAGAATCCTTTGAATCTTCTCTCTCTCTCTCTCTCTCTCTCTCTCCTCTCTCTCTCTCTCTCTCTCTCTCTCTCCTCTCTCTCTCTCTCTCTCTCTCTCTCTGTGGTTCCTGTTTTCCATGGCTACTTTTTAGTTTTCTTTGAATGGTTGACAGGCTACTTGTTTGTTTCATTTTGTTTTTTCGTTCCTCGGCTAGAGCTTTGGGGTTCACCAATAGTACGATTTTGTGTATGCAACCATTTTTATCCATCATGAAGGTAGGAACATTTCCACCTCAGGGATGATGTTTTAAATACGACACCCCAGGCCCATCCTGTGTGCTTACGTTTTATTTTTAATTGGTGGCTTGATTCTGGACCATCAGGGGATGGGGGGGGGGGGGTTATACTATTCTACTTTACCTTCTTCCTAACCATATACTTGAAAATAAATGTGGGTGAACTGTTTGCATATTTTCAGAGTTGGCCACATCCTAAGACGTTTCTCTTCTGGAGCTCCTTGCTTCGCCAATACTGATTTTAATTCCAGGATAAAATCCCCTAGAATGGCTTCATTCATGGTGGTTCAACTTTGGGCAATCAGGCCACGAGAGCAACACTCTAATCATGAGGCTTACCCACCCCCACCAGAATTTTATGATCCAATTAATGTGGGATGTGTAAGATGCCTGTAAATGTTCATGTCCATAGCTATGATTTTATTGCTACACTGATGAATTATGGCTACAGTTTTCTTTTTTTTCCTTTCTTCTGCGATGTAACAGCGAGGCACCCCTATAAAAAGTGAGAATTTTGCGAATTGATTTCTTTCCCAACATTTGTCTCTTCTCATCCTACATCTGTAGATATTGTTAGTGGTGGTGTGGGTGCTAGTCCTTTTGATACACATGTGTACTGAATAAACATGCCTTTAGGTCATTTTCCAACTAAAAACTTTTTTCTAAGATGGATATCAAGGCTTTGTTTCATACACCTGCTTACACATGTGTTATAAAAAAATCATGGCTGTCAGTGTATTTTTTCTCAACGATTTTGTTAAAATCAAATAACTCTCAGTGCATGTAATATAGGTGAACATGTTATGATAAACTGAAAGCAATTATTTATGTTTTCACATCACTCTTTCTTCCCCCATACTTCTCAGTACCCTCCTCAATCATTCTTTTTATTTTAAATTAATAAAGAGCAGTACAACAAGTACAAAAGAAATCAAGACAATACATGACAATTAAAACCAATACAACCACAGAGTGAAGCTATGCAATTTACACCACAGTGTCAAAAGAAACAAATTCCGATGCAATGGAATGTGAATCAGACAGGGGAAATAGTGCGTGTGATTTAGTGTGCCAGGTCGATGTCCCCGGTGAGGAAACAGCAGGAACAAGAGTGGGGTCCAGAATGAATGGCTGGTTCCATGATTCATGCTCTGCAAGTGTCCAAGAACCTAGAAAGAGGAGGTTGAAATACTGGTTGGGTGGGTGGAAGGTAAGGTGAGAGGATGGGGAGAACAAAGACTTGGAGGGAGAGAAACGAGAGAAGAGAAAGAGCCAGAAAATTTGTTGTCGCATTTATGCAGATGTTATGTTGTTGTTGTCGTCGTATGTTTAAAGTCTGTAATGTTTAGTGATAGTAGCTGAGAGAGGGGGTTCAGTCAAAGAAGAAGAAGAACAACAACAACAACATCAACAACAACAACAACAAAGAACAAAAACAAAATGAACAACAACAACAACAAGAAAAATTGCAAGAAAGCATGAAGGGGGATAAACAGGGACAACAAAAAATCATTCACAGGAGATCGAGAAATAATCCTGTATCAGCTCTGGTTTACAAAGAAACATACTGTATGTTTTTGGTGGTTTATGCTTGCACACAAGAACTCGTGCACTCATGCTTGTGCATGTATACATTGACATACTGCAGAACATAAGTATGTGTGTATGTGTTTGTTGGTGTGTTGGTAGATGGTGATAATGATGATTGCTGCACGAGGTCATGTCTGTAGTGAAGTGGTCTGATTCCCTCCTCTGGGGTTCAGACACTGGGTGACAAGTGCAGTGTTTGGGATGTTCTGTCTCATGAGTTATTCAGGGAGGTGGTGTGTGGTCATTTACACGTCCTCTGTACTTTCTGACCATTTGTCCTTTGTTTTGGCCTTTCTGTTTATTTAATGTGGGAATCTGTCTGTCTGTCTGTCTCTGTCTCTCCCTCTGTCTCTCCCTCTCTCTCTCTCTCTCTCTCTCCTCTCTCTCTCACTCACTCTTTTCTTTCTTTCTTTCTTCTCTCACTTTCTCTTTCTTTCTATCTCTCTCATTCACTCGCTCAGCTTTGTTTTGCTTCCTCTCTCTAAATCTTTTCTCCTCCTTAATATTTTCTGTCTTGTTGTGTGTGTCTTTAGCATCTGATAAGGAGACACCATGCCATAGAACCTTTAGAGATGACAGGGACCAAATCAGATATCAGCATGATCTCTTTTTTGTGTCCTCTCCATGTGTCTGTAGTGCCTCTTCTCCTTAATTCTTTCCAAATCAAAATGCCCCGCAGAGCTTTCTTTCAATTATTTTCATGCTGATCGTTATTTGTTTGTTTATTTGGGCTTTTAAAATAATATGCTATTGTGCTTTATGAACTTTTGTCCTGAACATATACGAGAAAAGAAATCTTGCAGAGTGTTCATTCATTTAGATATGTATGCTTCTGAAGAAATGGCAGTGGTTATCAGTAAATAAATGTTTGATTTATTGAGTGCGTAAGAAAATCTATACTCGTAGCTGTGATTGTAGCACTGGTTAATTGTTACTACAGTTTTCTTTTTCCTCTCTTTGTGGTCTAATAGTGATGCATTCATTCAGAAAGTGAGAACTTTGATGGTCAATGTCTTTTAATGGTTAATGTCTTTTCTCCTTCTTTTACATCCATTAAACTGTTATTGATGATATTCTGTTGATGTGCATTTGCAATAAAGAAAGACAAGTTTTTAAGCCTTTTTTCCTACCAAAATCTTTCCAAGACTGATGAGCTTTGTTCTACATTCCTACAGTATGTGCTAGCTAAGATTCACTTTGATTTGACATCACAGTATTGATCTTATCTTCCTAATTGATATATTCAGACCAGATCTTTTGTCTCTGTATGTAATAATGATATATTCATGGTGATAATTAATGAAAAGTAATCCTTTGTTTTTATATTGCTCTGTTGTATTCTTGTATATCCATTTTATGGATCTTTTATTTCTTTATTTCTTTTACTTTTCGTCATTATATAATATATATATATCTTTTTTTAAATTGGAGCAATACAACACAGTCTATTGCAACAAACACAAATCTATGATAAACTAAGAGGCCTCATGTATGCTTTTCACGCTACTCTTTCCTCCATATCCTTTCCACTTTACCCCCATGTATTTTTTCTATGCTTTACATACAGAACAATGCCACAGATTTAAAAATCAAGACAGTACATGACAATCAAAACCAACACAACCACAGTGTGAAGCTATGCAATTTAACACCCCAGTGTCACAAGAAACAAATTCGGATGCAATGGAATATGAATCAGACAGGGGAAATAGCCATGTGATTTAGCGTGCCAGGTCGATGCCCCCGGTGAGAAAAAGCAGGAACAAGAGTGGGGCCTAGAATGAATGGCTGGTTCCGTGATGCGTGTTCTGTAAGTGCTGCAAAACCTAGGAAGATGAGGATGAAATATTGGATGGGTGGAAAGGACGGGGCGGGAAATGGGGAAGAAATAAAATTTGTGGGAGAGGAATGTATGTGTGAGTGTGTTTGTGCGTGTGGGTGTTTGTGTGTGTGTGTGTGTGTGTGTGTGTGTGTGTGTGTGTGTGTGGTGTGTGTGTGTG
Organism: Stramonita haemastoma; assembly: GCA_030674155.1. Classification (NCBI taxonomy): domain Eukaryota; kingdom Metazoa; phylum Mollusca; class Gastropoda; order Neogastropoda; family Muricidae; genus Stramonita; species Stramonita haemastoma. The sequence continues at coordinate 15,719 of JASPKP010003601.1, forward strand.
TGTGTGTGTGTGTGTGTTTGTGTGGTGTAGAGAGAGAGAGAGAGAGAGAGAGAGAGAGAGAGAGAGAGAGAGAGAGAGGAGAGAGAGAGAGAGAGAGAGAATTTCTTTTTTTCGATTAATGCATCTACACAAGTACACTTACGTCTTTGCTTGTGTATGTATGCCTATTGGAGCACACCAACACAGACATGAAGCTATGTTTGTTCATGCGTTGGTAGATGGCGGTAAAGATAATCACTGTGTAAGGTCAGGTCTGAAGTGCCATGGTCTGATTCCATCCTCCTCCAGGGCTTTGACACTGGGGGACAAGTGCAGTGTCTGGGTTGCTCAACCTCCTGGGTAATTCAGGGATCTGGTGATTGGTTCTTTTACGTTTTGTCTGTTTTTTTCTGTCTGTATATATGTTTCTTTGTATTTCTGTTGGTTTGTTTGCTTATCTGGAATTATGTCTGCCTGTTTTCTCTGTCTCTGTTTGCTTAACTGTCTATCTGTCTGTCGGTCGGTCTGTCATTCTCTCTCCCCCCCCTCTCTCTCACACACACACACACACACACACCACACACACACACAACACACACACACACACACACACACACACACACACAAACCAACACGCGCCCACACACACATTGTATGCATTACAACCTATTCTAAGCATATTTTTTATTCAATCAAAATACCATAGCAGCAAGAAATGATAGCGTGAGTACAACAAGCACTAGTTTTGGCTGTTGGGCTATTAGAAACTCACGCCTCACATCTCATATATCATCATATTTCACGGCTCACGTTTCATGCTCAGGGCCACAGGAGCTCACGCCTCACTGCTCACGTGCCACACGTCTAGTTCTGTGTTGAGGGTGCCAGAATACACTGCTATTTGCCCCAGTTGATCAAACGGGTGACAAAATTTACACATCTGCATACACACGGGGACTGGATGTAAAAAAAAAGCACATTACTGCTTATTCCATTATACTCGAAGTAAAGAATGATAAAAAAATAAAACAATAACTGTGGTCTATTTCTTTTATTTCCGAAAATAGAAACTTCCGACGGAGAAAACCTGATTTTGCTCTTGTTTTGGTTTGATTTGATTTGATTTGATTTATTCTTTTATATCGAGGATAATGGAATAAGCACTCTTGTGCTTTTTTACATCCAGTCCCCGTGTTTTGGAGTAGGTGCACCTTAAGAGACAAAGCATACCGCATAGTGCAGAGAGCATTTCTTCCTCTGAGAATCACGAGGAGAAATCTGCCGTATGTTTCAGCATCTCCTGAAGAATCCTGATGAAGAACTCTTTTCCAGTTGTACAAAGATGCTACAACAGTACTTACACTACCCTGAATATGCGTGTTGGAGTGCATGTGCACAGTTTTGTGTGTGTGTGTGTGTGTTTGTGTGTTGTGGTGTATGCGCGCGCGCACGCACGCTCTTGCGTTCGTGTATGGGCCTGTGGGTGCATTCGTGCGTGTGCTTGTTTGTGTGTGCGTGTGTGTGGGGGTGTGCGTGTGTGTATGTGTGCGTGCGTGCGTGCGTGCGTGCGTGCGTGCGATGTGTGTGTGTCTGTGTGTGTGTGTGTCTTTCTGTCCGTGCATGCGCATGTGTGTGTATGTATGTGTGTTTATCTGTGTGTCTGTGTGTCTTTGGGAGCGTGTGTTGCGTATGTCGGGGGTATAACCCCCAAGACAAGCTTTTTCTTTTAAATGAAGGATATTTTTTTCATCTCCATTGTAATGTAAAGGTCCAGACACAAAAGTCAGTAGTAAATTAGCAGACAGTCTCAGACGAAAAACAATCCATAAATCAATCACTCAATCCATCAACTGTATAGAAAGACTCAATTAGTCCACGTCACTTGAAGTCGGCCCCTTAATCTGCTTTCGTATGTCTCTTCTTTGTGTGTGTTTGCGAGCACGCGCGGGGGGCGCGCAGGCGCGCACGCACACACGCACGCACGCGCGCACGCACGCACGCACGCACACACACGAAACGTTCATCAGATAAGACTAAAAAAACTAAGGTCCTGTACCCGGCCGCACACAGAATGCCTTGTGCACACGATTTTAAAACCTGTTCCACCTTTCGGAAGAGTAGGTCATTGTGGCTAGACGGAACAGATAACAAAAGTTAACAAGTCTGCATGCACACAGGGACTAGATGGAAAAAAAAAAGTGTAATGTATAATAAATTTTAAAAAGCGTTTTTATGAATACTTATTCGATATTTCCAAAAATTAAAGAAATCTAGTAAACATTTTTCAAATCGTGTTTTTGACAGCCAAAATGACGCCATGGCAACTTTTAAGGCCATTTCGACAGCCCAAAACAGAAACTGATCAGCATTCACAGCATCATCAAACTTTTACAGGTTTCTAAAACCAAGTAGAATTTGGTTTTTTATCAAACGCCATTATAATGTTGTGGCTGTTGAAATTCGATTGCTTTAGAGTTGATGATGGTTAGGTGATTCAGGAACATGTAAAAACATTGCAATTTCTTGGTCTTCAGAAACAAGTCAATTTGCTGTGATCTAACACACGCAAACACTGCGTAAAAGGCGCTCATGCATTTAGGCATGCACGAATGCAACAGAAAACACACACACACCTCTCTCTCTCTCTCTCTCTCTTCTCTCTCTCTCTCTCTCTCTCTCCTCTCTCTTTCTCTCTACAACACACACACACACACACCATATACATACACACACGCGCGCGCGCGCGCGCGCGCCCTCGCACACACACAAACACAGTGTCCCGTCTCTCTCTCTCTCACTCACACGCGCGCACACACACACACGCAACGCACGCACGACAACACAGCGCGCGCGCGTTACACACAAACATACACCGCACGTGCACACACACAACATGGCACCAAACCAAACATACACATACACACTAAGACCTTCTCTCTTCTCTCTTTCTCTTCTCTCTCTCTCTCTCTCTTCTCTCTTCTCTCTTCTCTCTTTCTCTCTCTTCTCTCTCTCTACCATTGATGTGACGTGAGGCATTGGCAGTGAAGGGGGATGGATGGTGTGAGAAGCAAGTGGCAGAGTGCTGGCAGGCAGGCGTGTTTCAGATCTTTAAAGGTCAGTCATTCCCTGTAGCCTACATGTAGGAGGAATCGCTACAGGCTGGTTATGGCCCATACGAATCTTTTGGCATTATAATTATCTATCATCTGTTCGGTTGTCTGTCTGTCTTCTGTCTGTTTGTCCTTTTTTTGGTTTGTTTCTCTCTCTCTCTCTCTCTCTCTCTCTCTCTCTCTCTCTCTCTCTCTCTCTCTCTCTCTCTCTCTCTCTCTCCTCTCTCTCTCTCTCTCTCTCTCCTCCTCTCTTCTCTTCCTCTCAATTGCAGACAATTATGACTGGAGCTGTATGCCCACATCCCATTATACACACACGATCTCACACACACACACACAACACGCACGCACGCCACACACACACACGCCCTACACTGCATCCCACACACTAAAAAGCATTCCTCTACCCTCCCACAGGCAGACAGACACATGCCTGTGCCCTGTGGGCATGTTACGTGAAGTTAATTGCTATGTTGATGTCAGCAGTGCTTCCAGGAAAGTAGAAACCAAAAATAGTTGCTAACAAGAATTCAGTCTCCTCACGCCCGGCCCACCCCCCATCATCAACACACAACATGCGTGCACGCGCGCACTCACACACACACGCACATGAGAGACAGATTTTTAAATAA
>JASPKP010003602.1:0-5000 GCA_030674155.1 Stramonita haemastoma
GCCACAATGCCTTAAAGGATTATTTCAAAGTGCTACTTGTGCTGCAATTTTATAAAGAACATCAGTACATGAAACGACCTTGAAATGGTGGACTTGGTGATGTGGAGGGCTGCAATAGGTATGTTTGGTGCAAAATGTCAACGAATGTCACTTTGCTATAAAAAGATGTCTCCTGACTCTTCATGGTTGAACAGAGATAGATCACGGTGACACACCTGACATGGGCTGATGTCGTTGTGAGTTTTGTATGTTGTGCTATGCTGATTTCTCTGCTCAACTGTCTGGCAAGGAACTTTGTTGAATTTGTGCCATCTGACTGTGCCTGGTTAAAATCAAATAGGTTTTCAAAAGGGACAGCGTGGCAGGAGATGTCAGATTTGTGTGACAATGACAGTGGACCAGCCTGTCAGTCTGGATTGCACGTGCCTGTGCTTCTCTGGCCTTTTGTGTGCAGCACCTGCCTTCTCCCTGTGCAGGCTGTTGCTAAGCGGCCACGTAGAAACCAACCCAGGGCCAAACACTGATGGACAGAAGGATGCTAAAGACAGAACAGAGTCACTAATGAACACACCAACTGAAGTCAGCGATCTAATGAAGTCTATAGTGAAGAACATACAGCAGCAATTCTCAGAGCAGACTTGCGTCATCAGGAATGATCTAGGTGAAATAAAAAACGAACTTCAACAAGTGAAACAACAGTGTGAGGAAATAAATCTAAGATGTGACAGACTGGTAAGAGAACAAAAAGGGTTGACAGGGACAGTCACAGACATTACAAAAGACATTCACCAGCTGTTTGAGGAGAGAAAAGACAGAGAAGATATGCAGGAACTGAACAATACCATCAAAAATCTGAAGTCAGAAATTGAACAATTAAAAACAGATACCGACAGACTGGAAGATTTTTCAAGAAGAGACAACTTGCGATTGTTTAGCATACCTCAACAAGCTGCCAGGGAGTCTCACGAATCATGTGCTCAATCTGTCACCGATGTGCTGAACAGTGTGGATGAGTGCAAGACTTGGACTGTGGACGACATAGCTAGAGCACATCAAACAGGGCAGGCACGTGGTGGACATCCCAGGCCTATGATCGCCAAGTTCAGCAGGCGGAAGGACAAAATGAACATACTCACTGGCAAAGACCTGAGACAGAAGTTGCAAGACGAAGGTATCAGGGTTGCCAACGACCTGACCAGGGCACAGGCACAGATGGTGGCTGCAGCACGCAGGGAGGGAAAGACAGCCTACTTCCACAGGGGGCAGATGGTGATCGGGCCCAGCCTTCCAGACCCCTGGTCCTACGCAGAGGTGGTGGAGAGTGGGGGTGCACAGCAGTCCTCCACCCCTGTCCCCTCCTCTCAACCCAGTGGGAATTCCCCTTTCCTCACCGGCAGAGGGGGTGTGACGTCAGATGGGCGCACCAGGCCAGGCAGCCCACAGACAGGTGCGGCAGGCCCCCTTCTCCTTCCTCCTCTCCGGTTCAGCAGGGACCAGTGCAGGAGTGACAACATCGGAGGCAGTGCAGGCGGGCGTTACCATAGGGACCATGGGGCTCCGCCAGGTGAAGTCATAGCCCAGCAATGGTTGGTGGGATTTCCCCTCGCTGTGACGTGCGGCATTCTACAACTAGTGACGGGCGTGCTGCACGTGACCAACCGCTGTCCTACCAGCAGACGGTATGCCAATTTCCTGCATGCCCAAGTCTGCTCGGGGCAAAGTGGCCAGTGACAACAAGAACAGTCGCAGGAGTCAGCGCCCTAGCAGCTTAAGAAAAAGCTAGGACAGGCCCGGCCATCCAAGACAATGGACATTCTTAAATTATAATGCAGAAAATCTGTATAGTAAATTAAGAGATGTATCTTTTATAAACTATGTCAATAAGTTCGATTTTGTTTGCCTCACAGAGACTTTTCTTGATTCTAATTTTGATTACAGTGGTGTTTTTCTTGATTATATAAAGTTTCATGTTCCTGCACAAAAACTCTCACATTCATGGAAGGAATTCTGGAGGAGTGCTTTAATTAGTAAGAAAGACTTTGAAAAATTGTGTCAAAGAAATTAAAATAGAATGTGACAACACTATTGCTATTAGAATAAATATATGTATTTTCAATTAGATAAAGATGCTATTTTGATAAGGTATTATATTGTGCCAGAAGGTGGTCCTATTTACAATGAAAAACTAATCAAAGATGGTGTTATATTATTAGAGGAAGCCTTATTGCAGTATTTTCAAAAAGATGACTTTCATTTCATGAAAATAGGAGACTTGATTTCCAGGACAGGTCAAAAACAAGCTGACCTTGAAGTTATGTCAAATTATTTGGAAGATGAACGTGACAGTATGCATGATGAATTTTGTGTGGGTGCTTCTAAAGATGACACGATGAACAATTTGGGCAGGTCATTGTTAGATTTATGCGTTATGTTTGACATGGGGATACTGAATGGCTGCTGTAAATAGGATAGGGAGGGGGAGTATACCTTTGTGTCTCCTAATGGAAGCAGCGTGATTGATTATTTTCTTGTTCCTAGTGAAACATTATCATGTTTTGATTTATGTATTGGGGAGTGTGTTTATTCATGGCACCTCCCAGTTGAAACAACGTGGAAAGTAGATGATGGATGTATTTACAGTGAAAGTAGAGAACAAGAGAGTGTGGAATAAATCATATGGTCAGAAGATTATGTAGATGTATATAAACATGAGCTTGATAGTGCAGAGTTTCAAGAAAGCTTACAAACAGCTTCCCAACTATTGAACACAGATATAAATGACAGCGTAGATCAGTTTGTAAAAGCATTATGTGGGGCTGCTGCATGCATGGTTAGAACAGTTAGAAAAGGTAGAAAAAAAATGTAACAAATGGTTTGATGCTGAATGTGAGCAAAAGAAAGAAGAAGTTAAGAGATTATTAAAAAGATTCCAACACTGTAAAACAAATGAGGATAAAACAGAAAAAAGACACATGTATACGACCACATGAAAAGAATACATTAATTTAAGAAAAACAAAAGAAAGATACTTTGACGAAAAGAGATTAGAGAAACTTAAAGATTCTTATAAGGATTCCAAAACATTCTGGTCTGTTATAAGATCTGTTAACCGTAAGTCATTAGTTTATAACAATATAACTATTCAACAATGGTATGATCATTTCTTGGAGGTTTTTAATGACTTTAATTGTGCAGAAAAATGAGAGAATGTAGATGTGCTACAAGAAGATGAAATGTTTGAACCTTTATTTAACAAATCTATAACTCAGAATGAGATTTTTGATGCCATCAAACATTTAAAAACAGGGAAAAAGTGCTGGTTCTGATAAAATAATTGGAGAAATGCTCAATACGCAAATTCCACTGTAATTTCTTTTCTTGTTCAGTTATTTAACCATATGTTTGAAAGTGGTGCTTTCCCTTTAGAATGGGCAAAGTCAGTAATAATTCTGATTCATAAAAAAGGAGATATTAATAATGCTGATAACCATCGCGGAGTAGCTCTTACTAGTATATTAAGTAAACTTTATACTCACATTCTACATAAGAGATTAACTCAATGGGCAGATAGTGAAGAAAAATTAACTGAAGAGCAAGCGGGCTTTAGAGCAAAGTACAGCACTGTGTATCATATATTTACTCTTTACTCTCTTGTTCAAAAACATTTGCTTTCCAGTAAGAAAATTATACGTTGCTTTTGTAGACTTTAGAAAGGCCTTCAATTCTGTGAATAGAAATATATTGTGGCATATACTACGAAAAAATGGGGTAAATTGTAAACTATATACGGCACTTAGAGTTATTTTATAGCTCTGTTTTAGCGTGTGTGCGGGCAGGTAATGAATATTCTGATTTCTTTGAATGCCCCAAGGGAGTGAAGCAGGGTTGTATTTTAAGCCCACAAATGTTTTTGTTTTTCATAAATGAACTAGCTATTGAACTATCAAAAAAAGGAAAACACAGTGTTCAAATAATTCCCGGAGCAATTCGAAGTGTTTTTGTTACTTTTTGCTGATGATATTATCCTTTTGTCTGAGACTGCTATCGGTTTACAACATCAGTTAAATATCTTAAAACAGAAGGCAGATATTTTGATTTAACAGTGAATATGGATAAAACAAAGATTATTGTTTTTCGAATGGGTGGACATCTATCAGTACGCGAGAAATGGTTTTATGGAAATGTTGAAGTCAAAATAGTTAATACGTATAAATATTTAGGAATGATGTTTTCAACAAGACTAAGTCTAAATATAACATGGCAGGAATCTTGTAGGAAGGGGAAAAAAGGTGTAATAGAAATTCTAAAAACGTCATGAAAGCTGAATTTGATAAACTGTTCCCCTAATTTGGAAATTATTTGATACACAGATTGAACCCTTACTTACATAGGCTGCAGAAAAATGGGGATTATGTGTAAATATACAAATGGAAAAAGTTCATACATTTGCCATAAACACTTTTTAAATGTGCCAATACATTCATCAAATACTGTACTGTATGGGGAAACAGGAAGATATCCCTTATATATAAGAACCTTTGTGAAATGTATTAAGAATTGGTTCAAGTTGTTGAAACTTCCACAAACATGATTATGCAGACAGTCATACCATATGTTGATTATACAGATGGAGTTGGGTAAGGAGAACTGGGCTTATCACGTTAAAAGAGTTTTGTGGGAACATGGCTTTGGGATTGTGTGGATGTCTCAGGAAGTAGGTAATGAGCGTCAGTTTCTTTCTGAATTTAAAGATAGGCTTATCTGCTCTTTTAAACAAAACTGGCATTCAGATATGAAAAGTAAAAGTAAATATAGCTGGTTCTTTTCCTTTAAATTTGTCTTTCAAACGGAAAAATATCTAAAAATAGTCACTGATAAATGGCATAGGATTAATTATACTCGATTCAGGTTAAGAACATTGGGTTTCAATGCTAACAAAAGATGGTTCCAGACTGAGACATCCATACAATTACTATGCCCATTATGTGGTCATAATGTTG
>JASPKP010003602.1:12500-19439 GCA_030674155.1 Stramonita haemastoma
GTAATATCAAGTTCTTCAATGTGTTTGAGGGCAGCAGCAAGAATGAAGGAGACTGTGCCCGACAGGTAGTGCAGCTGCTGAACCGCTTCTACCCCAGCAAGGTATGGACCACCGATGATGTGGAGACAGCCAGACGGGTGGGCCCGAGAAAGAACAGCTCTCACGCCAGACCTCTCATTGCCACAATGCACAGGTGGCGAGACAAGATGTTTGTGTTAAGAGACCAAGAGAGCAGGAAGGAGATGGCTGACGCTCTCAACATCCATGTGGCCACAGACTTGACAGACAACCAGTATGACATCCTCAGGGAGGAAAAGCTGGCGGGTAGAAAGGCCTTTTTCTACAATGGCCGCCTGCATTACCACAGAGAGAACAGGTCGCACTGGTCTACCAACCACAGTTACAGAAAACAGAAGGAAGGAGAAGAGGAAAGACATCTGTCTAAAGACAGACAGCGGGACAGGAAACACAGGGAAGACAAACAAGATCACTACGAAGACAGGCGGCAGGACAGAAGCCACAGTGAAGACAAACGGAACAGATATCACCACGAAGACAGACAGGAGGACAGAAACCACAGTGAAGAAAAGCAAGACAGATATCACTATGAAGACAGACTGCAAGTCAGAAACAACAAGGAAGACAAACAAGATCACTATGAAAACAGACAACAGGACAGAAGCCACAGTGAAGACAAACAGAACAGATATCTTGATGAAGACAGACAACAGGACAGAAGCCATAGTGAAGACAAGCGGAGCAGACATCACTATGAAGAAGACAGAATCCACAGTGGAGACAAACAGAGAAGGTGTCTTTATGAAGACAGACAACAGGACAGCTTATTTCAAGAACACAGGGGACAGGAACAACAGCAGGAAAGACATAATCATGCTAATAGACAACCGCAGTACCAACAGGAATGCATGGAAAGTGAAGCTCCTCGTGAAGATGAAGAACACTATGGACATGACACAGAATGGCAACAGAACAACCATCTACCTGATGCTGTACCTGGCCACAGGGACAGAGGGTCAGAAGAGCCAAGGAAGCAGTCCTTGGATCAGAAAGACAATGAAAAGAACGCCTACAGGAAGGAACAACAGGGGCAGAGTAAAACGAAGGTGCATACCTCTACTTGGGAACAAACAGCAGAAAGTCATGTGCAAAACCCTCATATGAAGATGCCAGATCAACAAGATGGAACTATGGTTCGAATCCTAGGTGGAACCAAATATTGGACATGTCATCCTCAAAGGTGGCTGGCAGCGACTCACAAAACCATATTAAACGAAATGCAAGTCTTCCCAACTTATGCAGTATGAATGAATTTCCCCCCCTGAACAGAGAGTCACCAGCCAGGACAGCTCCTCAGAAGGCTACAGGACAGAGGTTGACTCCCCATTTATCAGTTCTGCATTCTCCAGGGACATGGGTACCCCAAGCCGGCAACTCGGAAACGATGGTGCCAGGTGATGAAATGACAAGCTCATGCACACGACCTTCCTGCAGAGTGCCTGAAGGGATGAGTGTGCCAGAAAATACAGCCAGTGCTTCTGCTCAGGATGGAGACCACAGGGATGCACAAGATAATATGGCAACCACCTTTACCCAAGAGACAGGATGTGATGATCTAAATATCACACACAGCAATCTATACCAGCCATTAACAGAAGATGAAATGATGGCACCTGTGCTGACTCCGCCCACTCCAGAGGTACAGCACGACGACAGCCAGACTCTTGTCAAACAAGTTCTGGACCCATGGGAGTCTGCAGAAGATGGACAAAGCAGCATGCCCTCATCACCGGACAGACAGAAAGAAGACAGCCTCCTCCATGACCAGACAGGCAAAGACGCAAGCCTGACCATTGAAAATGAAGTGACAACCGCCACTCCTGTACATCGGCCTGTGACCCGCAGCAAGGCAAGGTGTAAGCAAATGCACCTGACGGATTCTTTCCTCAGCTCAGGGTCTCGTTCCTCCAGAACAGGAACAAAGGCCCAGTCACCTGCTGCCAGTAGTAGTCCCAAATAGGGACTCGGCCCTGCCCATGTCTGCCAGGAGATTAGAAATGAATTGTCACACAATTTAAGATTCCTGACATACAATGTAGAAGGACTTAGTACAATCTATCATGCAGATTTAAGATCGTATATATCCAAATTTGATATAATTGTACTAACAGAAACATTCACTACAGACTTCCCTTCACATCTTTTCCCAATGCATAATGTATATATTTCAAATGCTGTCAAAGTCTCAAATGCACCCACAGCTCGGCTGTGTGGGGGAGTAGCTTTGCTAGTTAGGAAACACATCGCTCCTCTTATTTCCCAGGTTCATCTAGAATATGACAACTGTATTGTGCTGACACTGGCTAAAGCGCTTACAGGTCTGGACAGAGACTGTGTCTTAATTGGCATATATTTACCTCCACAATATAGCCCATATTATTCTGAAACAGACATTTACAATGGTGTTTCTCTTTTGGAAAATATCATCTTAGATATCCTACAAGACATAGGAAATATGCCCATAATAATTATGGGCGACCTGAATGCAAGGACTGGCAATGCCAATGCTCATGAGGACGAACTGCCGTGTAATATTTGTGATTATGATGGCAATGTTAACTATGTTGACTCATATCAGCGGGCTTCAGCTGATGGGGTTTCGAATGATTTTGGAAAGTATTTGCTGAATGTTTGTGAGCAATTTAGTCTGGTTCTTTTGAATGGTCTGGTAAATCATAGATTTGATTCTAGCTGTACGTATGTTTCATATAATGGCTGCAGTGTAATAGATTATTTTATAATATCAAGATGTATCTCTGAGATGGCTACAGAGTTGACAGTCAGTGAGAGAATAGAGTCAAAACATATGCCTTTGGAGCTAACACTGAAGTGTAAAGATATAAATACCAACATAACCTATAGGCCCAGAGAGATGTCCATACAAAAATATAGGTGGGACTGTCAAAAGTCAGAGGAATATTCTAACATGTTTAAAACTGACTGTATTTCTAAAAAATTTAAAGAAGCATACGATATGATTGATTTAGACATAGAAGTAGCAATTAAACAACTTTATGAGATTATTAGTTTAGCAGCAGCCCCTATGCTAAAGACAGTTGTATTTGGTAAATTTGATAACAATCCGTGGTTTGATTTTGAATGCAGGGAGAAAAGGAGGTTAGTGAGATATGCTCTTAGAAATTATCGGAAACATACTAAAGATGATAACGCTTCAAAAGATGATATAGAGACCCTGAGAATTAAGTATACAGATCTCAGGAAAGAGTACAAGTTTTTGTTAAAAGAAAAGAAAATCGGGTACAAAAGACAAACAATGAAAGTGTTAGAAGACTCTTTAAGTGATCCTCAGAGATTCTGGAACACAGTAAGGAAACACATTGGAAGACCTGTGTGCCAAAGTAGCATTTCTTCTGAAGAGTGGTATAATCATTTTTCTACTGTATTTAGCCAAAGTGATCCCAAGTCGGATACAGATGAGACATTTAACTGTTCCTACTCCTCTGATACTTCAGCCACCTTACAAGTAGATATTACAATACTTGAGCAAGAAATTACACACCAAGAAGTAGTACAGGCTATATCTACATTAAAAAACAATAAAGCTGCAGGTCCAGATGGATTCTCTGGGGAATTCTATAAATATGCAGGCCCAGAGGTTGCATTATTTCTAACTAAATATTTCAATAAATTGTTTACATCTGGCAGTTTTCCACTTCAATGGTCAGAAGCAGTCATTCAGCCAATACATAAGAAAGGTGACATCAATTCTCCTGATAATTATAGAGGCATCTCCTTACTAAACGTATGTGGAAAACTTTATAGCTACATTCTCAATAAGCGTTTATCTATATGGTTAGAAGAAAACAAAGGACTAAATGAAGCACAGGCAGGATTTAGACGTAGTTATAGCACAGTCGACCATATATTTACCCTTTTGTCATTAATTCAGAAACAGTTTGCTAACCATGGAAAGCTGTACTGTGCCTTTATAGACTTCAAGAAGGCCTTCGATTTGGTTGATAGGCATTGCTTGTGGTCTGTACTTAGAAAAAATGGTGTCAAAGGAAAAATGTACAGAGCTCTGCAAAGTATGTACAACATTGTAAAAGCAAGGGTTAGTGTGGGAGGTGAATTAACTGATATTTTCATGTGTCCTGGAGGACTGAGGCAGGGAGACATTTGTAGCCCTGTTTTATTCTCTCTTTATATTAACGAGTTAGCGGTTGAACTTGTTCAGAGAGGAAAACATGGTATATCTTTAACCCCAGACCAAATGCAGATACTGATACTACTCTTTGCAGATGATGTAATACTGTTATCATACACTAAAGTTGGTCTGCAAACGCAATTAAATATATTAAGTGACACAGCAAAAAAGTTGGGATTGTTAGTGAATATGGAGAAATCAAAAGTTGTTGTATTTCGAAAAGGTGGCCACCTTGCTGTACGAGAAAAATGGCTCTATAATGGAAACAATCTCGAAGTGGTAAACCAGTACAAATACCTAGGAGTTATTTTTTCCACAGGTCTGTCCTTTTCTTATGCATTGAAGGACATGGCTAGTAGGGCAAAAAAAGGCGTAATCGGTATTTTACGTTTGTTGTGGTCTCTCGGTAATCAGTCCCCTAAAATATTTTTCAAACTCTTTGACTGTCAGATTCAGCCAATTTTAACGTATGGTTCTGAGGTATGGGGTCTCTTAGCTGATCATTCTGTCATTGAAAGAGTACATGTCTTTGCAATTAAAAGATTTTTAAATGTGAGCATAAGAACACCAAATGCCCTGGTATATGGAGAGACCGGTAGATTTCCACTCTTTGTCAATACTTATACCCGTAATATCAAATACTGGATAACTCTTACAAGAATGAATACAGATCGTATTCCATATAAATCATACAACATGCTGCTTAACCTCCATAATAATAATAAGAATAATTGGGTCTCTACAGTCTGCTTTACCCTATATCGTTATGGCTTTGGTTTTGTGTGGGAATGTCAGGGAGTGGCGGATGCAAGGATATTTTTGACAGAATTCAGACAACGTCTTAAGGATTGTTACACTCAAAGCTGGAACAGTGAAATCAACACAAAAGAGCGTTATGCCTTCTATTCCTTATTGAAACAAAATCTTTGTCTGTCTGATTACCTACTCATTGTTCAAAATAGTGCTGTGAGGAAGTATTTAACAAGAATGCGCCTGGGCGTTTCACCATTAAGATGTCACAAAAACCGTTACAATACGACACAAAAATGTTCTGACTGCCCTTTCTGCCAGGGTATCCTTGAGTCCGAAGTACATTTCATGTTTATATGTCCAAGATACAATCTGATACGGGAACAGTTTATACCTGCAAAATTTTATAATCAACCATCTACTTTCAGACTGGCGTTGCTGCTCTCAAGCACAACACATGCAAAGTCAGCAATGTACTACGTCAAAAGTGCACTTCATTTAAGGTCATCTGCTGTGGTGTAGACAACATGATTGTGAACCGTTTGCATTTATATGTTTTCATATTGCTGATTGCAACTGTTACAATTATGATTTTTGTTCTTTGCCTGGTGCGGAAAAACTATGTTTTCGTAAGGTGGTGTTATTGATAATCGCTAGTTGTCGTTACCATTTCAAAGAATGGTGCTACCACTAATTCAGGGTGACTGACTGTCTAGAATGAAGGCACGCAGAGGATTCTGCTCCACAAATGTTCCTGTTGCATTGATATTTTCAAGAGATAAGTATGTCAGTATGGCATCATCCCCGTCCCACTGTTCCCCTTGACATGGGCAAATGGCCTGGCTCATTAAATTATTTGACTTGACTTGACTTGACTTGACTCTCTCTCTCTCTCTCTCTCTCTCTCTCTCTCTCTCTCTCTCTTCTCTCTCTCTCTCTCTCACTCTGTCTGTCTGTCTGTCTGTCTGTCTCTGTCTGTCTGTCTGTCTGCCTCTGTGTGTGGGTGTGGGTGTGGGTGTGTGTACGTGTGTGTGTTTGTGTGTGTGTGTGTGTTCATTTATTTTCCCCTGTTTACAGGAAGCCCACTTAGCTAGAATCTGTTTGGTATATATCAAGCATGGACAGCTCTCCAAGTGACAGTGATGGACTACAGGACAACACTACACACTGGACAGAGGGGCCATCATACATGGATTACATGGAATACCAAGTCTCTGTGATCATCAATAAAATATGTCCTCCATGTATTCTTCTCTTGGGAGGCTTCGGAAACATCGCCAACATCTGCCTCATGCATCGTATCAAGGACCACAACTCTTCTCAGCATGTTATACTTATGTCTCTTGCCATGTCTGATCTTACCTTGCTTTATACTGGGTTGACACACTTCTGGATGTTGTATGGTTTCCAGGTCGATCTTTATACTTTGCATGTGGCCATCTGTAAGCTTTGCCTCTTCCTGGTCTATACCAGTAACACTACGTCTGCCTGGCTGGTGACCTGTGTGACAGTGCAGAGAACAATGGCAGTCCTGTGGCCACACAGAATGCGAGTGATGTGCACTTTGCGAAGAACGTGGATTGTCATAGCAACACTTGTCATCTCTTCATGTGTTCTAAATTTTCATATTCTGATTGGATTTGACATCAGGGAGGACAATTGGTGTTATGCCATGGCAGGCATGTATTTTGACTTCTTCACTCTGGTGTTTAATTGGATAGTTTTGTTCATGTCTTCCCTCTTGCCCAGTGTCTGTATGATTGTCTGTGACATTATATTGTCTGTCAGTCTGTTTAAAGCAGTGTCTTCTTCCTCTTCCATCTCTGCACGTGTGGAGTCAACTGTCAACACTGCACACAGCACTGACAGTCGGACAAAAACCTCTTACAGAACAACTGTCATGGTTTTGGCAATATCCTGTGCTTTTCTGGTGCTGACCCTGC
>JASPKP010003603.1:0-19437 GCA_030674155.1 Stramonita haemastoma
CTATGGCCAAACAAATTTTAACCACAAAACCATTTCCTGCATGGTTGGATTTTAGCACTGAAACTTTTCTGACAAATCTTTTATCCAAAGAATCCTTACCTAAACTTGCTCCAAACACTCAACTGAAAAACTAAACCTACAATAAAAGAGAAGAATTATCCGCCACTAGTTCCTTTAGTTTTTCGCATGACAAATTAAATAAAGATTAACAAATTTCCTCTCATACTAACCTCGCCATCTTCCAAGCATGCAACAAACCAACTTACACATGCGCCGACGTCATTTCCCTTTCCGTTATTTCCCTTTCCGTTAATAATAATAATGAATAATAATTTATAAGGGCTATATCTTGCAAAAACAAATCAGAAAACAAAACTGAAAAACTAAACACTACAATAAGAAAGAATAATTCTCCGCGCCATTATTCCATTTTTTTTTGCATAAAGAGAGTTTCAAAGATTAAGATAAGACAATTGTACCTCTCATAATAATAGGCCTACTAACCTCGCCATCTTGAAGCATAATGGGGAAGGAACTTCGGCAAATACCGACGTCTTCTGATTAAAAATGCGGATTTTAACACTGTATAATTGTACAAAGAACGAACCTACAATTTCTTGCCCCTCTGGTTTAATCAAATAAAAATATCATAATTGTGTAAAAGCAACATTTTAGTTAACCCAAAAAATTCACAAGATAGTTCTGACACCTATGACCATATCGAGTTTCCCACAGAACCATACTATCAGGGGAGGAATCGGTCACTTTTGAGAGGCTTAAAACAAAAGAATTCTCCAAAAAACTCAAACAGAAAATTCTTAACAACAGTAAAAACAATAATTCTTGGATGCCATTAGTCCATGTGGTGTTTTCACATAAGGAAAAGAAGGTAAGGCAACAAAAACCTTAACTACTAACATCCTTTCTTGGAACATCCCGGGGGGAATGAACTTCGATAGTGCAAAGGAGGCCTATTCGACATGAAAAGGGACTAAATTCTTTCCAATCAAGTGTTAAGCATCATTTGTGTCAAACATTTTAGCTATTAAAAAAATATATACTTGCCCCAAGCTACAATTTCACATTTATATTTAAGAGAAGGGACTAATTTATGAAAAGTTTTTGCCCCTTTGCTGTTTTGTTGTTGTTGGTTGTTTTGTTTTGGGTTTGTTTATTGTGTTGTTGTTTGGTTTGGGTTTTTTGTTTTTGTTGTTTTTGGGGGGGGGGGGGGGGATCAAAAAAGTAGTGTATTTAGGAAACTTTCTTGAAGAGAGAGAAAGAAGGGGAGAGAGGGAAGAGAGAAGAGAGAGAGAAGAGAGAGAAAGAGAGAAGAGAGAAGAAGAGAGAGTAAACAACGATCAAAATACATTCAGGAGGAGGAAGACCCACATCTGCTTTTTTTTTTTTTTTTTTTAATAAATTTCATGACCACTCATTTTGGCCTTCAAAATTCAGAAAAATTCATCTCTCCAATCATTTCCCTTCGGTTTTGAATAAATTTGTAGTGTTTAAGGAGAAGGATAAGCAGCACTTTACGTTTAGTGTTTCGGAAATGAGAAATTTCCGTCTTTTGGAGGAAATCGGCCTTTTTGACAGACTTGGGGCCTTTTAAAACATTTTTGTCACTCACTGTCAGTTTAAATGCAACATAGCCTACTTGCAAAACCCCCCCCCCCCCCCCCCCTCTGTGTGTGTGTGTGTGTGTGTGTGTGTGTGTGGTGTGTGTGTGTGTGTGTGTGTGGTTGTGTAAATCACATCATAATTGTTTCGAATCCCAACCAGACAATTCTCATTTGGATGATGTCATAAGTAGGCTATGATCGTTTAATCCAAGCCTACTTTGTTATAACTTGCTGAGTCGCTTCGTTAGATTTTAGGCTAGGCCTTACTCCCCTGCAGTCCGAGGAATCGGAACACACTCGCTCATTCTGCTCCACACAGTTCAAAGGTCCGAGGAATATATCCTACAATCACCAACTTTAGAGGTCTGATGATCGCGATGATACAATTTTAATAAACGGCCATCAAAGGATCAATCATTTCTACGCTAATGACACTCAGCTTCGATGCAGTGATACTTTTGAAAACCTGCCTTCCCTCTTCACAAATATGTCCCACTGCCTTCAAGACATTCAATTCAAAACTGGATGACTGAGAGCACGTTAGCCTACAGCTAAATGCCAAAAAAACCGGTGCCATTGCTCATAGGGACCAACACACTTTCCTCGATCCCCAAAACTTCAAATTAAAATAGGATTTGGCAATTGCCAGTTCCTGTGCCAAGTTATGTGAAGTATAAAATTTACGCTCTGTATGAATTGAAAATTTCAAATCACCCAGACTGCCAGTCCTGCTACAATCAATTATGCGAATAAGCCCAATAGGCAAATGTTCCTTTCCACATGATGCAACATCCACGCTTGTCACATCTCTCATTCTTTCACGTTTGGATACTATAAAGTTATAATTCTTTTTGACTAGTCTTACCAGCATCGTCCTTCCACCTCCCTTCAGCCATACAAACCTCTGTAGGTCGACTAGCCTTAGGCCTAAGAAAACAAAAAAAATCTGAACCCATCCTCCTCTTCTGCGATCTCTTTACCGGCTGCCTGTCTCACAATTTGGGCGGGCGGATAAGCCTAGTGGTCAGAACATTGCGCTGGCAAATTGAAGACCCGGGTTCGAGTCCGGTCGAGGAAATTTTCTTCCTGAAGTTAACATCAGTGCTGACTCCACTCTCCCCCAAAAGTCTTCGGATGAGACTTTAAACCGAGGCCCCGTGTGCGAACGCAACGCAGAACATCTGCGCACACGTTAAATCCTGTTCCGCTTTTCGTAAGAGTAGGCCATCGTGTGCTGTGGGAAAAACAGATGACATGATTTACAAAACTGCATACACACGGGGACCGGATGAAAAAAAGCATTGATTGCTTATTCTGTTATCCTCCATATAAAAGAATAAATAAATAAATAAATAAACAATGAGTGAAATACAAGATTAAATACCTTCTGCTTCAGATGTCTCCACCAATCTGCACCCCTCTTACACTCTGTAAAGTCTGTCTTCACCTGTGCAGTGTTAAACCCCTCCCATCCCCACTCGTTCTGCCACAGATACTTTGTCAGTTTGTGCTTTGGATCACCCAAGTTAAAAGCAAAGGCTGTTGGTCTTGGCTCCTTCTCTGTTTCTGGTTCATCCACCCCCTCTAGCTCTCCCTCGTGCCACTTTCAAATGAAGCCTCGAAGTGCATAAATTTATTTCCTCCTGAGATCTTCCACCTCATTTTCTGTCCCTCACTTTTCCAACCGCCACCCTCCATCTCCACCACCAACCCCCCTGCCTTGTGTGTGTGTGTGTGGTGTGTGTGTGTGTGTGTGTAAATTTGATCTTTAAATCCTATCACTTGTGGAGGGGTCATGGATTGCATGCATGTAATTGTAAATGATTTTGAAATGCAAGCACTTTGATTTGCTTGCTTTACAAGATTCTGTACTATAGATATAAATTCAATACATTATCATCATTATGATTTTAATAAGCCCTGAAACTTTTTGTTCAGATTTTGAATCAGGATTACTTGTTACATCCCCCATATAAAATAAAAAGTCTAAAAACATGCAGAGGCAGTCCATAGAGAAAAATTATATAATATGAAAAGAACACATTTGTAAGACTGTATCGGCAGGAGAACAAACTGGAAAGGCAAAATGAGCATCAGATGATAGGATTGATAGGTAAGGTACAGACAGAAACAAACACAAAGTGAGTGATAGAAACTGTGAAATTTCCAATACAGAATTTCCGGTATGAGGCTATTTACTGAAAGAGCCCTCCACCCTGACCCTCATGTGGGTTAGGAGGTTTGCATTGTTCCAGTGCCAAGGGCAAAGCATTTTGGAATTCCACAGACAAAGCAGAAGTTATCCTAATCCACATACTCGCTTTGAATAACATATAAAACCAAAGGAAAATGTTTTTGATTGAGAATCTGTTATATAGTTTGAATGTTGTTATATATATATATATATATATATATATATATATATATATATATATATATATATATATATATATATCTTTGTAAGTGAAGTGCCAGTGTCTAATTTATGTAAAAGAAACAAGCACTGAACAGCACGTGTACAGCTTACAATTCTACAAGCGAACAAGGACTGAACATATTTTCAGCAATTCTTTATCACAACAAATCCTTTCTTTTATTCAAAATGTAGGCTTCTGATGTCAAATACATGCAATTCTCGAGTTTCTGACAAGGTTTTCCCTTTAAACCCCCACCTGGGGCATAACCCCTGTACCCCATGGGGATCTAGTCAGCCCCCAGGTCCCTGCCACATTTTCTTCCCAAGTCATCTTTTTTCCATTCTCACCTCTGAAAAATTTGGTGAGACAGGGTGCCTGTCAAAGATTGCATGTTTTTACTGGTTATTTTCTATTTTCTAAAGTCAGATATTTCACCAGAAACAATAATACCAAAATTAATTTAGACTCTCACCAGTTGGTCATCATGTGCACCCCTAACTTAAAAAACCACACTCACACACACCCCCACACACAATTTTCTTACATACTTTTCTTTGTAGATGGCTTGATGAAAAAAAGCAATTGTTTTGCTTACTCAATGTACCATCTGTAAATAAAAATTTGACTTTGACTTTGACTTTGACACAACAGGGGGGGGGGAAACAGGATAGCCTAGTGGTCAAACATTGCGCTGGGCAATTTTGACAACCCAGGTTAGATTCCTGTTCGAGGAGATTTTTCTCCTAGAGTTGACATCAGTGCTGACTCCACTCTACCCCAAAGTCCTTGGATGAGACTTTAAACCGAGGTCCCATACCTGAAACCCATGCAGAAACACCTTGCGCACACATTAAATCCTGCTTCGCTTTTCGTAAGAGTAGGCCATCGTGTGCCAGTGGGAACAGATGACATTTACAAAAACTGCATATACACGGGGATTGGATGTAAAAAAAAAAAGCACGAGTGCTTAACCCATCATCCTTGATATAAAACAATAAATAAAAATAAAATAAAATCGCGCGCCGCGCACCACACACACCCCCCACACACACCACACACACACCACCACAACACACACACACACACACACAAAACACACACACACACACACACATACCAATGACAAATACTTAAATCCAATGAAACATTTGAGTTTATTATTTTGAATGCAAAATTCTATAGTTTTATATAATTAACAGCAAAATTGAAGAATAAATATGTTCACTTCAATGTTTTTATTTACCTAATATAAGGATCACAATACAAAACTGAAAAAGATCTTGGCCAACCGTTTCTGTTTACTAACAATTAAATCTGCAAATTTCCACATAACTTGGCTTTTTTTTATATATTTAAAAAATAACGCATTGAAAAAGATTAAAAGTATAATTAAAAGACCAGTGTACAAGTGTCAAGGCAATTGTCAATAAAATTAGGATATATATATATTTTATATATATACTATGTTAGGAAATATCCCCTTGGAAAGAAAAAAAAAAAAGAAAAGAAATGTTACTTGCCTCTAAAGGCAAACAGTCTAATTACAAGTTTGTCTGACATTGCAACTATTTTTCTTGCAAGTTTTTTTTCTTGCTTTGTTATTGATATTCTTGCTGTTTTGTTGGTTGGTTTGGGTTTGTTTTTTTTTTTTTGGGTTGGGTTCTCTATGTTGTTTTGTATACTTCATTGATTGCATTTGAAGTTGATTTGTGAGCTAGTTTTTTTTAATGCATTTTGATTCTGCATCAGCTCTCATTATCTGATTACATGTGTTATGTAAATTCCCTGTCTGTGATAATGTGATTGATATAGTATGATATGCAAATTTGAATTTAGAAAAAAAAAAAAAGAAAAAAAAAAAAAAATAAAATATATATATATATATATATATATATTATATATATATATATATGATATGAGGGAGAGACAGACACACAAAAAGACAGACTGACTGACAAAGTCAGACAGAGACACAGACTGAGACAGAGACAGAGGGAGAGAGAGAGAACACATGATTTTGAACAAGTTTGATTTTATCATCACAATAAAGTGTGTGTTGGTGTGTGTGTGTGTGTGTGTGTGTGTGTGTGTGTGTGTGTGTGTGTGTGTGTGTGTGTGTGTGAGTGTATGCGTGCATGTGTGTGTGTGTGTGTGTGTGTGTGTGTTTTGTGTATGCTTTGCGCGTGTGTGTGTTGTGTGTGTGTGTGGTGTGTGTGTGTGTGTGTGTGTGTGTGTGTGTGTGTGTGTATGCGTGCGTGTGTGTGTGTGTGTGGTGTGTGTGTGTGTGTGTGTGTGTGTGTGTGTGTGTGTGTGCGTGCGTGCGTGCGTGTGTGTGTATGTGCATGTGAAACAGCTGATGGACCCAGTCTGAGCACCACCTCAGTACCAGGGCACCCATTTTAGGAAACCTCAAACTCCTAGTGTTAACATTAGCACCAAAAAGTCCTTTGGATGAAACAATAGACTGAGATTCCAAGTGCAAATGCATGCAGAACACCTTGCACACATGTTTATGTTAAACAACTATTCTGCCTTTTGAAAAAGTAGGTCATTACATGCCAGCAGGAACAGATGACCATTTTTTCTTAAAGTATGCACATTGGCTAATGTCGTGTTATAATCCTGGAGTCAGAATGCGAATACCTTAACAGTGAGTAAAAGGTCGCATGCGCAAAACCTCATGAATGGTGAACCCCAAAGGTCTAGCTGAGGAATGGGAAAAAAATGTTGATTTGATGCACGTCTCGTCGTCTGTGTTCAATCCATTTAACTGAGATCACCTCACTGTACAACAGAAAGTCTACAACTATCTTTACACAGCCACTGGAAACAGAGACTTCTAAACTATATAAAAAAATAATTTTTTAAAACCCTGTAAAACTCAAAGTAAAACGTGTAAGTCTGATAAACACATCCAGGCTGAGACTCCTGCCGTGATATGCTATAGTGCTGCCACTGATTTTCTCCACAGAGGAACTAAACAAAATCTGAATTATTTAGTAGGTCAAAAGGTCAAAAGATGTATGATATACTTTATCTCCAATATAATTTTTAAAGCTTTCTTGTAACATAGAGATTGTAAAGCATACAATACTGACTAAGAATCTACACAAAGAAGAATTTGAAATATATATATATATATATGGGCTGTTCTCCAAAAAGCATGCACAAAAGTGTGACATGGAGGCTAAAAAATGAATTTTCACCCAGCAGTTTAAAAACTGAATTTTAAACTAGTCAAATCTTTCCTCATTAAGTCCAGAAAAAAAATTGGGATAAATTGTCAAGTGGTCTTCAAATGTCGGAGGTCACCAAAAATAACAGTTGTGACATAGTAACCAAAAAGTCACCAAAAAATCAAATGATATAAGAAAAATACTGATTTTAAACTTCTTTGGACTTGTTTTAAGTAAGAAAAAGAGTCTTCACTAACAATAGTTTGGTAATGGGCATCTAGTGTACCAAGGATGTATGCTTTAAGCCCATGTTATTTCGTTGCCTCTTTACCGCTCAAAAATCATCTTTATATTTTTGTTCCCTTCTTTGCAAAGAGCGAAGCCAAACTTTCCTGCTTGAAAACACACATGAACCACCAATACTTTCAACTGGTGGTGGTTTGCAATCTTTTCCATTTATTATTACATAAAAAATCAGACTTTAAATAAAAATGTAACAGTTGCGACACAGTAACTGTAACAGTTGCCGGCACAGTAACCAAGCCTAGATTTTGCTATTTTGTGGAATATTTTCATGCTTTTCATAATTCTAGTACTTGGTCTAGTTTTGAGCAGACTTCTGTCCTGCTTGTTTGTTTTCCAGGATACATTGATGCAATTGATCATGACCAGTTTAGTAAGGAAGTGGTGACTTTGACATTATTTTTTTAAATGCTGCTCTCTACATTTTTCTTATTGGAAAAAAACATAGATTCTTATCTAAATTGATTTAATGGATGCCAATTAATAAACAATCTGCTGAGAAAAAATTGAAAATGTGTGTATACTTCCTAAAAAAATTCATTCTCTGCACAGTCGCAGCAAAGAAACGAAAGTGGTTTCCCCGCAACAACTGTTACACTTATACAGTTCAACTCAATTGTCATTCTACAAACAGCACTCATTTTCTTTTCAAATAAATATAGTATCTTTTTCAATCATAAATTGTAAATATTGTGCTTAAAAACTAATGTAAAGTACTAGAAAATAGGTTTTTATTTGGCAGAAGTGCACTACTGTGTAAGACACTGAAAAGTTCTCTGGTAAAATTCAGATCAGATCATCGTAGGAACACTATAGTCAACTGCTATGTTATTGTTCACTTGCTCAAGTTGCTTGCAATGGTATTAATCATGAGCAAATAACAACAAGGAGCACAAAACTAAAGAAATTTTACTTTAAAACTTCAATTTTGGTTTCATGTTGAACAGTTGTGACAAACAAACCACACAGAGTAACGGAAAATTTGAAAATTAATAACACAGCAATGATCTGGAAAAGTAGCATCTGCAAAGACATGAGTAATCTGCCTGGTGTTTTGTATGCATACACCTACAAAATATAGTGCCAGAATAGTTTAAATCAAGTTTGTTTAAATTTTCAGTTGAACAGTTGTCGCACCATCATACAGTAACCAAAGACACCTGGTGAAAATATGTCAAAATTTTTCTGAGATATTTGTTTAAGATAAATCTACATGCCACCAGTTTATGTGTACTACAACACTCTCTAAAAATAGATGCAAGAAATAGTCTTGGGAACACTCCACTGTTGTACAGGGCTTGTGTTACCTGTCTATCAAATGAAGTAACAAAACAACGACTGTTACACTATTTTTGATGACGTCATTTTTATGCTATTTACTACAAACATTTAAATTTCATCAAGCTTTATGTTCAAAACTATATCTGACTGACTGATGCATGATACTTGTTTGACTTAGAAAGTTCTGGATAAATAATCAGGACAGGTTGTTTGGAGGCTGGTCTGCCATGTCACAAATCAGCCATGCTGAAAAGTGCATTTTTATAACTTTGCACTACAATATACAAAAAAGTAGAATACACTGACATCAAAGCTTTTTAAATTCTTTTTCTTTATTGTATTCAAGAACCCCAGACATAAACATACATTAAAAAAATGGATGAATTGAAAAAATATAGTTTGATCAAAATGGGTGACCCCCCAACTGTGCATGCTTCTGGAGAACAGCCCATATATATATATATATATATATATATATATATATATATATATATATATATATATATATATATATAATGGTAAATCAAGAATACAAGTCAGACCCATTAACGTTGGTACAAGTTCTGCTGTAAATATCAAGTGATGTTTACTAACATGATAGTTTTCCATTTTTAACACTGGTATGACAAAAGCCGAACCTGTTTTTTGATTATCTGGACGTGATCCGTCTCTATAAATTTGTAAATGGTCAAAATATTTATGATGGATGTGTGACCAGACATCAGAAACCATTATGTTCAGATTGTCATTCTTTTTTACTTTGGAAGTGTCGAAGTGTGCTTTATTCATCTCCCAAGATGGGCAGGGTAATATGATGTGTACGTGCGTGCATGTATCCACAAGGGAAGCGAAAAGTAGGCCGACCAAAACAGACCTGGCGCAGAAGCATTGAAGCAGAGACGAAAGCAGCCGGAATGACATGGGCCAAGCTGAAGAGGATCTCCCAGAACCGAGTCCGTTGGAGGAGTGTTGTTGTGGCCCTATGTTCCCATGGGAATCCACAGGCATAAGTCAAGTAAGTCAAGTGCGTGCATGTATGAAACAGCTGATGGACCCAGTCTGAGCCACCACCACTGTGCTATGGCACCCATTTTAGGAAACCTCCAACTCCTAGTGTTAACATCAGCACCAAAAAGTCCTTTCGAAGAAACTATAAACTGAGGTTCCAAGTGCAAATACAGGCACAACACCTTGCACACATGTTTATATTAAACACCTATTCTGCCTTTTGAAAAAGTAGGTCATTACATGCCAGCAGGAACAGATGACAATTTTTTCTTAAAGTATGCACATTGGCTAATGTCGTGTTATAATTCCTGGGGTCAGAATGCGACTACCTTAACAGTGAGTAAAAGGTCGCATGCGCAAAACCTCATAAATGGTGAACCTCAAAGCTCTAGCTGAGGAATGGGAAAAAATGTTGATTTGATGCACGTCTCGTCGTCTGTGTTCAATCCATTTAACTGAGATCACCTCACTGTACAACAGAAAGTCTACAACTATCTTTACACAGCCACTGGAAACAGAGACTTCTAAACTATATAAAAAAAATAATTTGTTAAAACCCTGTAAAACTCAAAGTAAAACGTTGTAAGTCTGATAAACACATCCAGGCTGAGACTCCTGCCGTGATATGCTATAGTGCTGCCACTGATTTTCTCCACAGAGGAACTAAACAAAATCTGAATTATTTAGTAGGTCAAAAGGTCAAAAGATGTATGATATACTTTATCTCCAATATAATTTTTAAAGCTTTCTTGTAACATAGAGATTGTAAAGCATACAATACTGACTAAGAATCTACACAAAGAAGAATTTGAAATATATATATATATATATTATATATATAATATATATATATATATATATATATATATATATATATATATATATATATAATGGTAAATCAAGAATACAAGTCAGACCCATTAACGTTGGTACAAGTTCTGCTGTAAATATCAAGTGATGTTTACTAACATGATATGATTTTTCCATTTTTAACGCTGGTATGACAAAAGCAGAACCTGTTTTTTGATTATCTGGACGTGATCCGTCTGTATAAATTTGTAAATGGTCAAAATATTTATGATGGATGTGTGACCAGACATCAGAAACCATTATGTTCAGATTGTCATTCTTTTTTACTTTGGAAGTGTTGAAGTGTGCTTTATTCATCTCCCAAGATGGGCCGGGTAATATGATGTGTACGTGCGTGCATGTATGAAACAGCTGATGGACCCAGTCTGAGCCACCACCACTGTGCTATGGCACCCATTTTAGGAAACCTCCAACTCCTAGTGTTAACATTAGCACCAAAAAGTCCTTTGGATGAAACTATAAACTGAGGTTCCAAGTGCAAATACAGGCACAACACCTTGCACACATGTTTATATTACACACCTATTCTGCCTTCCGCAAAAGTAGGTCATTACATGCCAGCAGGAACAGATGACAATTTTTTCTTAAAGTATGCACATTGGCTAATGTCATGTTATAATCCCTGGAGTCAGAATGCGACTACCTTAACAGTGAGTAAAAGGTCGCATGCGCAAAACTCTCATAATTGGCGAACCTCAAAGCTCTAGCTGAGGAATGGGAAAAAATGTTGATTTGATGCACGTCTCGTCGTCTGTGTTCAATCCATTTAACTGAGTTCACCTCACTTTACAACAGAAAGTCTACAACTATCTTTACAGAGCCACTGGAAGTAGAAGCTTCCAAACTTTATTTTAAAAAATAATCATTAAAAAAAACCCTGTCAAACTCAAAGTAAAAAGTGTAAGTCTGGTGAACACATTCAGGATGAGACTCCTGCCATGATATGCTATGGTGCTGCCACTGATTTTCTCCACAGAGGAACTAAACAAAATCTGAATAATTTAGTAGAACTAGGAGAAAACCAAAAGTACAGCCAACAGCCAGAGGCATGGATGCCATAAGCGCACAGTAATTAGTATGCACCTGGGAGAGGGATGGGCCCCTCTAGTCTCTAGTCTAGCTTCAACTTGCTAATTTATATATCTTGGTCAAAACACTCTGCCTAAAAATCAATACAGTGCCCCAACAACTCTTCAAAGACTGGAGAGAGAAATAAAGTCAAGTACAATAAATCAATATCCTCGTGATTAAAACGAACAAGCTACAACTAAGTTAAGTGCATACATGCATTGTTCAAGCTAAAGACAGTAATGTGAGTAAAGTGCTCATTAATTATATCATTTTTATTTTCATCAAATATTCCATGATGAGAGCTTGTGCTGGTAGTTTGTAAATCAGTTTATATTATCATGATAATGCCTACAAGACTTTATTATTCATAATACGAGATTATAAATTTTGCTTTGACAGTTTGAATTACACCTGTACTATTGGTAACTTGTAGTGTCTAGAAAAAATTTTTTTTAATCTCCCATTTGGCTGATTTGTTTCAACGACCTTTCTCCATGATTTCTGTTCTAGTAAACTGTACCCCTCTTTCAAGGATAAAGGCACATGCAATTCAATTGAATCCCATTCATGTTTTGCACCTCTTTTAGCAGCTCTATCTGCGCGCTCATTTGGAAAGAATCCAGAGTGTGAAGGCACCCATCAAAAATTTACATTTATCCCCTTTAGGGTCAAAAGATGTATGATATCCTTTATCTCCAATATAATTTTTGAAGTTTTCTTGTAACATGGAGATTTTAAAGCATAGAATACCGACTTAAAATCTACACAAAGGAGGATTTCAAATATATCCATAATGGTAAATCAAGAATACAATGTAAGACCCATTAATATTGCTACAAGTTCTGCTGTAAATATCAAGTGATGTTTACCAATATTATATAATTTTTCCATTTTTAACGCTGGTATGACAAAAGCAGAACCTGTTTCTTGATTATCTAGACATGATCCGTCTGTATAAATTTGTAAATGGTCAAAATATTTATGATGGATGTGGGATCGGACATCAGAAACAATTATGTTCAGATTGTCGTTCTTTTTTTACATTAGACACCTCAATATTGAAGTGTGCTTTATTCATCTCCCAAGATGGGCCGGGTAATATGATGTGTACGCGCGTGCATGTATGAAACAGCTGATGGACCCAGTCTGAGCCACCACCACTGTACTACGGCACCCATTTTAGGAAACCTCCAACTCCTAGTGTTAACATCAGCACCAAAAAGTCCTTTGGATGAAACTATAAACTGAGGTTCCAAGTGCAAATACAGGCACAACACCTTGCACACATGTTTATGTTACACACCTATTCTGCCTTCCGCAAAAGTAGGTCATTACATGCCAGCAGGAACGGATGACAATTTTTTCTTAAAGTATGCACATTGGCTAATGTCGTGTTATAATCCCTGGAGTCAGAATGCGACTACCTTAACAGTGAGTAAAAGGTCGCATGCGCAAAACCTCATAAATGGTGAGCCTCAAAGCTCTAGCTGAGGAATGGGAAAAAAAATGTTGATTTGATGGACGTCTCGTCGTCTGTGTTCAATCCATTTAACTGAGTTCACCTCACTGTACAACAGAAAGTCTACAACTATCTTTACAGAGCCACTGGAAGTAGAAGCTTCCAAACTTTATTTAAAAAAAACAATTATTAAAAAAACCTGTCATACTCAAAGTAAAAAGTGTAAGTCTGATGAACACATTCAGGATGAGACTCCTGCCGTGATATGCTATGGTGCTGCCACTGATTTTCTCCACAGAGGAACTAAACAAAATCTGAATAATTTAGTAGAACTAGGAGAAAACCAAAAGTACAGCCAACAGCCAGAGGCATGGATGCCATAAGCGCACAGTAATTAGTATGCACCTGGGAGAGGGATGGGCCCCTCTAGTCTCTAGTCTTAGTCTAGCTTCAACTTGCTAATTTATGTCTTGGTCATAACACTCTGGCTTAAAATCAACACAATGCCCCAACAACTCTTCAAAGACTTAAGAGAGAAGTAGAGTCAAGTACAATAAATCAATATCCTTGTGAATAAAACAAACAAGCTACAATTAAGTTAAGTACATACTTGCATTGTTGAGGCTAAAGTCAGTAATGTGAGTAAAGTGCTCATTAATGATATCATTTTTATTTTCATCAAATATTCCATGATGAGAGCTTGTGCTGGTAGTTTGTAAATCAGTTTATATTATCATAATAATGCCTACAAGACTTTATAATTTATAAAACGATATTATAAATTTTGCTTTGACAGTTTGAATTACACCTGTACTGTTGTAACTTGTAGTGTCTAGAAAAAGAAAAAAAAATACACACACACACACACACACACAATATATATATGTATATGTATATGTATATATATATGTATATACATATATATATATATATATATATATATATATAATATATATATATATATACATACATATAGTTTGTTCTTCAACAAGTTCAAGTCAAGCAATAATCTTGCACATGGTTTTAAAGAAAAAGACAAGACATCATCAAAGAAATTTGAAAGTTTCTTTACCAGGTAATCAGGTAGTATGCATGATTAATTATTCCTAAGTATATAATTTCAGAGTAAATTTCAACGACTGAGCCTAAAAAACAGTACTTAAAGAGTCTATAAATCTATTTGGCCAACAACAAATTCCATCCTAATGACCATATCATTATCAATCATTATCATTACTAGGTTATTAGTCTTTTCTGTCAGTAACCAGGTGCACACCAATACTCAGTATACTAAGAGGGGACAGGATAGCCTAGTGGTCAGAACAATGCGCTCGCAATTTGACGACCCGGGTTCAATTCCCATTTGAGGAGATTTTTCTCATGGAGTTAACATCAGTGCTGACTCCACTCTACCCCCAAAGTCCTTCAGATGAGACTATAAACCAAGACCCAGTGTGTGAACATACGCAGAACATCTTGCGCACACATTAAATCCTGTTCCGCTTTTCGTAAGAGTAGGCCACCGTGTGCCAGTGGGAACAGATGACATTTGCAAAAACTGCATACGCACGGGGACTGGATGTAAAAAAGCACAAGAGTGCTTATCCCATTATCCTCGATATAAAAGAATAAAATAAAAATAAATAAAATAAAGTATTATTTTTATAAATTTATTTTGTATATATATTTATTCTTATATATTGAGCTCGCAAGGATAATGGAATAGGCACTACTCTAGTACTCATGTACTTTTTTACATCCAGTCCCCTGTCAGTGCAGTTTTGTAAATGTTCCCACCGGCACACAATGGCCTACTCTTATGAAAAGCAGAACAGGATTTATCATAATTTTATTTTATTCTTTTATATCCAGGATAATGGAATAAGCACTCATGCTTTTTTACATCCAGTCCCTGTGTGTATGCAGTTTTTTTGTAAATCGTGTTATCTGTTCCGCTGGCACACGATAGCCTACTCTTTCGAAAAGTGGAACAGGATTTAACATGTGCACAAGATGTTCTGCATGCTTTCGCACATGGGGCCTCGGTTTATAGTCTCCTCCAAGGGCTTTTGGGGAGAATGGAGTCAGCACTGATACTAACTCCAGAGAAAAAATCCCCTCCACTTGTCAAATTGGGAGTGCAATGTTCTGACCACTAGGATATCCTGTCCCTTTGACTGTGGGCAAGATGTTCTGGGTGTGGTTCCCACATGAGGCCTCTGTTCACAGTCTCATCCAAAGGACTTTTGAGGAGAGTGG
Source organism: Stramonita haemastoma (assembly GCA_030674155.1). Lineage (NCBI taxonomy): Eukaryota > Metazoa > Mollusca > Gastropoda > Neogastropoda > Muricidae > Stramonita > Stramonita haemastoma. The sequence goes on from JASPKP010003603.1 coordinate 15,467, forward strand.
AGTCAGCACATGTTACCTCCAGGAGAAAAATCCCCTGGAAGGCTAATCGAACCCAGGTCGTCAAATTGGGAGGCAATGTTCTGACCACTAGGCTATCCCGTCCCCCCTGGCCTTACTATTAGATTAACAGCACAGCACTCAGTAGAGAAAGCAGTAGGCTAGTAGTTATGTTGCCACCAGAAGTCCTAGTTGTAGTAGGAGGCCTACTAGCCTCACTAAGTAAACTTGTACAAGTTTCCTATGTACAATACTCAAGTCAATAGAGTACAACTACCAGAGTCAGAGTACATCAGAGTACAACTACCAGATAAGGAGATCGTTAATGATACTTGTCAATAGCCACAAAGAGAAAACTGCTCCATTCAGAAACAACCCTGGAAGTAAAGTGTTTTGACATCAACAGAGAACGTAAACAGATTTCTAAGCTTTGTAACCATACTGAGATTGGTCTTGAGACACTAGGCCTAATAGTAATATGAACCTGAAGCAGGTGACTGTTCTAACACTGCAGTAGGGTTGTGGCGCGCGCGCGCGCGTGTTTACACAGACATAAATCATACAACAACAACAAAAGACTCACGGCTATCATGAGGTGTCCATTCAAGTAATCCGCGACCATTTCTAAAGCCTTAAGCTTGCGAGTACACGACGTCAGTTTTTTCAGTTTTTGTAGAATTATAGTCCTTTCCAGCAAAATGACCTGTTTGAGAATTTATACGAAGTAAAAACACCATTGGCCTAAACTGAAAATTAGTGGACAGTCCCACATGGTGTCCCTAAGTCTGGATCCTCTGAATGACACCGAAAAAAAAAAAAAAGACTTCTAAACCACTACTGTGTCTGTGCCTGAAACGTCATGATCCTGAAAATATATGATAACATAATATCGTGGAACTCAACCTACTGGACAGCAGCCGAAATTAAGGCTGCGCTCCATGTTTAAGAAATAGGCCTACTAGGCTCTAATAGGCCGACTGGCCATTCATCATTTTCAGAAAATCTTAGGGAACAGCCACCCGAAAATAAAGCCATGATCCACGTATATAGGAAAAAAAAAATCCATAAAACTTTAACATTATTTTCAGGGGCGACAGATTCAAAATGAAACCAAGGGAATAATTATTTTACCCCTGTAATTAACGTAGGCTAAGTGCCGACTCCACTGCCCCGAAAGTCCTTTGGATCAAACAATATTCCGAGTTCCCGTGTTCGAACACACGCAGAGAACCTTGGGCACACTTAAAAAAAACAAAAACAAACCTGTTTCGCATATCGGAAGAGAAAGCAATTGTGTGCCAGTGAGAACGAAGAAAAAATTTTTCAAAACTGCACACACAACGGGTGCTTGGTGTTAAAAACACATGAATCCATATTCCATTATCCTAGAAATAAAGGATAAAATGGATTTACTTTGTTTTTCTAAAACACAAAAAGTATAACTTTTATTTTTAACAGTGACAGTGAAAGAAATCTTCTTTTTTAGATGCATACTCGATTTTCGTCTTCTTTTTTTGTGGTTGTTGTTTACTTGTTTGTTTTTTGTTTTTTTTTCGTTTTGTTCTTCTCCCTGAGGATGTTTGTTTTAGTCGAATTATAGTCCTTTCCAGATTTCTCCGATATCATGACTGTAGTCAGAAGGTCGGAGGTCCCATGCATCGGCAAGTTCTCCCACTTCAGCACCTCGGGCCACCCCAAAAATGTTACAATTGTAGAATTGTAGAAGCAACGAGATCCCTGTGGATGCCAGGGTCATGTCCGTATAAAATAGCATCCACACCTGGAAACTGCGCTCGAAATTTCCTCTTTTCCATCACACTTTGTTTCTGCTCTCTGAGCATTCAAAAAAAGAGGAAGATTTGCTTTGTTTGTTTGTTTGTTTTTCCACCTTTTTTTTGTTTTGTTAGGCCTAATGCTTGTTATGGACTATGCTAAATAGATTGTCTTTGATCAAAGGTAAAGGTGTCCCATAACCTGTGGTCGTAGGGGAGCGAGGCATCGGGGACTTAAGCTTCTCTAGGGCCCAGCATATTGAGGGCGGTGCCCATCTCCTCTCCCTCGCTGTTTTTACCTTCCCTGTCCCTAAAGAGGACAGGTACCCATTTAGCCTACAGCTGGGTGAACTGTAGGACTGTACTGCACCCAAGGCGCGCAAACGGTCAGCCATCCAATTGGTAACCACGCTCGGTGCTGCTTAACCTTAGCTTGGGAAAAGCAGTGCTCCGACGACTGAGCTAGGCCTATTCCATCCCCGTCTTTGATTAGGGGTTTTATTATTTTATAGCAAGACTGTTTACTTTTTTAATAATAATAATAATACATGGAATTTTTTATAGCGCTATATCTTGCAAATCTTATATCTTACTTTTTTTCTGTCTGCATACGTCAGTACTCGTGTTTCGTGGGTTTTTTTAAATTTTTTTTTATTCTTTTATATACCGCCGCTGTAGTCTAGTGGTTAGGGCGTTGGACTCGTAATCTAAAGGTTGCGAGTTCTATCCCTATGACTCTCAGTCGCTTAACGCCCCAGAAACCGGGATAAGCACCGGCCTGATGAGACTTACGGCGGACAGACTTTAACTCTTTTTAACTATTCTTTTATATCGAGGATAATGGAATAAGCATCAGCTTTTCCGTCAGTGTCCTGTGTTCCTATAATAGCCACACCAACAAAGTGTATACCATAGAAACTGGTGTGACAATTTCACCTAACAGCACTCAACAATGTGTGTGTGTGTGTGTGTGTGTGTGTGTGTGCGTGTGCGTGCGCGTGTGTGTGTGTGCAGCGGTGTGGTGTGTGCGCGCGCGCATGTGCGTGCGTGCTTGCGCACATATGCTTGTGTATGTGGTGTGAACAAGAAGTATAGCCTATGTGTGTACACAGCACTCTTTGTAGCAGGCTAGTCCAACAAACAACATGTGGTACAATCACCAAACAGCCAATATATTATATTTATTATGATATTACACCATGAACGTTCAACAGGAAGGCGGGATACACCATAGCGGCCAGAGCGCCAAGCTCGCGATCCCACGACCGGGCATCAAACCCCGGCCCTGCCACCCCCCCAATTTGGGCCTAGGCTATTTTATTATTCGCGCAAAGGGGACTCCCCCTCTCCTCCCCCCCCCCCCCCTCCCCCACCTCCACGGCTTCTCATTTCAGTCCCCTTTCGTTCCCTATTCAAAGTTCATGACCCGCAGCTGGCAGGGCGTGGTTATAAATAAACGGGCAAAAGGAAAGTAGACCTAGGATAGTAGTGGCTTCGCTATAGCCGTGTTCAGCTGTAAATTCCGTGGTTTCTTTCACACATCGTTTTGCACAGTGAATCGTCCAAAAACAGACAAAGCTTTTTATTTTTTAAATCAGGATTAAACAAGCTTTCTTTTTGACGCCAAACCCATATACTTTCTTTCACACTAGTTGACGTGATAGCAGTCAAAACATAGATGAATATGAACAGGGGAGGGACAGGCAGAAACAATCACAAAAATCCAGTCATTTTTAACTCTCTCTCTGTCTGTCTGTCTGTCTCTGTCTCTGTCTCTCTCTCTCTCAAAAACAACAACAACAACAACAACAACAACAAAAAACCCACATGTTTTATATATAAAAACAACAAATACAGTGAAAAAAACTGAACATGTCTGCATGCAGACTAACTGGGGTTTTTTTTTGGCTGACGCATTTTTCTGTGGGCACAGCAAGGCCATAAATGAACACAACCGTAAGCCTAGTAGGCTAGGCCTACCACCCACAGCGGCGCGAGAAGCAGGGCGATGAAGAGCGTGGGGTGAGAAGAGTCTGGCAGTCATTAGTGTCGGCTAGCTTATCTCACTTCCTCTAGGCCAAAGATACTTTGCTCTAGGCCTACTGCATGCCATTACATGGCGATTCAGCACGTACACAGTCCACTGATTCATTAGATTTTAGTGGTTTCCATAGCTAGGCCTACAGTACAGTTAAAGGTTTT
>JASPKP010003604.1:0-19435 GCA_030674155.1 Stramonita haemastoma
TCAAACCCTTTTTTCCGCTTTTCGAAGAGTCGCCATTGTGTGCCGGTGGGAACAAATGATAGATTTAGAAAACTGCATACACACGGGGACTGGATGTAAAAAATTTTACATGATGCTTATTCCGTTATCTTCGATAAAAACGAATAAATAAGTAAACACACAAACACATACACACAGGGACTGGATGCAAAAAAAACATATGAGTGCATATTCCATTGTTCTCGATATAAAAGAATAAATGAATAAACACACACGCGGTACACACACACGCACCACACACATACACACACCACACACACACACACACACACACACACACACACAACCACACACACAACACACACACACTGGATGAAAAAAGCACATGAGCGCTTTTTCCATTATCCTCGATATAAAAAATTTTTTTTTTAAAAAGATATTTAAAAAATAATAAAACACACACACACACTACACAAAACAAAACAACACACACTACACACACACACACACACACACATACACACACACAAACAACACAACACACTACCCCAAACACACTACACACACTAACACACACTACACACACACTACACACCACACACACACACACACACACAAAACACACACACCACACACACACACACACACACACACACACACACAACCACACACACACACACACACTACACACACACACACCCTGAGTCGAACCACCTCTTCAGCTAGCGAACGAACAAAACGATCTGTCCACGTGAATGAGACCCCAAAAGAAAGGAGACCACAAGAAAGGTGACCACTGAAGTCCACTGTCCATCAGCATTCCCTCGGCGATGCTGTGAATGGCTCTGCGGTCTTTAAAAGTCCATCACGCTGTGGCCAATCCCCGTTGACCGGGCTGACCTCCGTGTGCTTGACCGCCGCCGCTGACCATCGCTGGCTCCGCTGGGAGGTCAGTCAGGCAGAGAGAGCCTGGGTCCTGAGTGGGGGATGAGGTCCGGTTCATTCCCACACTCGGGTCAGTCAGGCAGGCATTTTAGCATCAGTCTTTTTTTTATATATCAAAGATAATTGGAGAAGCATTTGTGTGCGGTTTTTTTTTTATCCAGTCCCCGTGTGTATGCAGTTGTGTAAATATTGACATCTGTTCCCACCGGGCACACAATGGCTTACTCTTACGAAAAGCAGGATTTAACGTATGCGCAAGATGTCCTGCATGGGTTCGCACACGAGGCCTCGGTTTACAGTCTCATCTGAAAGATTTTTGGGGAGTGGAGTCAGCACTGATGTTAACTCCAGGGGAAAAATCCTCTCCAAGGGGAATCGAACTCGGGTTGTCAAATTGCCAGCGCAATGTTCTGACCACTAGGCTATCACGTCCCCCTGGGATGTGAAGGGTCTGGCATCAGCCTGGGTGCTTAAAGCCTGTCTGTGTGCCTGCTTAGATTTCTGTATAGTGTCTGTGTCCAGTCATTCTCTGGTAAGGTTTAATCTTTATATAATTGTGTTAGCAGTTTGTGTGTTTAAAGTCCTTCGGATGAGACTATTAACTGAGGGGCCCTGTGTGCAAACGCATGCAGAACATCTTGCGCACACGTTAAATCCTGTTCCGCTTTTTCGCAAGAGTAGGCCATTATTGTGTGCCGGTGGGAAGAGATGACAAGATTTGCAAAACTGCATACACACAGGAACTGGGTTAGCACAAAGTACTTATTCCATTATCCTCAATAAAAAGAATAAATAAATAAAGGGCTTGGCATAAGCCCGACTTAAAGCTCATTGCTGTGTTTGTTATTGTTTTTGTAATGTCAGAGTTAGGTCATTTTGTAAGCTTGCTTGACTGCTAAGCTTAATGTCTGTGCTTGTTATTTCTTTGATATTTTCAGTGTTACGTTAAATCTAAGTGAAGTCTAAGAAGACTTTAACCATTCCATGTAGGGCACTAGCAGAATATAATGGCACAGTGTAAATGCTGAAGTTGTCAGACAGCAGTGAACCTATACTGGTGGTTGTTGATTTCAATATTCAGATCTACGAACATGTTTTACAGAAAGTTACGAGGTCTTCATTAAATGAAGAGACAGATTTTTCTTCTTTGTAAACTACGTATTGTGATAACAATGGTATAATCTATTAGTTCATAAACATGGGGGGGGGGGGTTCATAGCGCTATTAAACGTTAATTTGTAATCAATTTTGATTTTACTTAATTATTTTACCTGATTTGCTGTTCATTCTGAGAAAAGGCAATCCCGTGATATTCCAAACCTTTTTTTTTTAATTCACGAAAGAAAACAGCACTTTCAAATGGCCATCGTTACCATAATAATAAAAAAATTATTTAGAAAAATATTATTATGCGTGTGTGAGTGTGTGAGTGGTGTGTTGTGTGTGTGTGTGTGTGTGTTCTGAGTGCGTGTGCGTGCGCGTGTGTGTGTGTGTGTACATTCGAATTTGCTAAAGCTATAAAAAGGTTATTGATTGATTGTGGTTGTATAGGTCGAATGCAAGCGCTTTGATTTTGTTTTTTACAAGAAGATTTGTTTTTACCCCGCTATAAAAATCCCATGTATTATTTTTTTTGTTTTGTTTTTGTCTGTTTGTATTTTGTTTCATTGACTACAGCTCCGAGGTTTTCCATATGTGACATTTTTTGCATATGCCACCGGGCTTCTCGTGTGGGTTATTTTGTTGGTTGGGTGGTTTGGGATTTTTTTTTTTACCATTATGGTAGCTGCATTCCGACTTTGAGGATGATGTCTAAACTTTTTTCAAAAGGCAGACCATATTTCAACGAGAGTTCAAGATGCTCCGCGTGCGTTTGCACATGGGACCTCGTTTTATTGTGTTACCCGAAGAGCTTTCAGAAAGTGGAGTGGTACTAATGTTAACTCGGGGAAAAGCTTCCCTTCAACAGAGGAATACGCCTTCAATTCAAATTCAATTTAAACACATTTTCTTATCTCAAAAACAGAGAAATTTATGTGGGTTACAAGCCTACATAAAAAGGTAAATAGGGGGGAAAAAAACATGTATCACAAGGAATGAACACAGCACAATATATTTAACCATTACATCGCATATGTTACGAGACAATACCTATGCCAATACTAAACCCACACTTTATCAAAAACCAAACGCTCTCAATAAAAGCTTTAATCTATATCGCGTATTATCAAGAATGTGTGCTAGAACAATATTGTTTTTCCTTTTTTCCTTATCTGCCCCTCTTATACTAATGTCTCTGATTCTGATCATTACAGTAAAAGTGAAATGTAAAATGTGGTTAGACAACTGTCCTGAAGACTTGAACTGTAGTAGGTATGAAATGTACATGAGCTTAAAATATCCAGTGATTGTAGAATACATATAGGTGCTGTTATGTCAGATATTTTTCCTATTTTCTTTTCTATATTGTATTGTGGCCCAAGGCCGATGTGCAATTAAATCATCTCTCTCTCTCTCTCTCTCTCTCTCTCTCTCTCACTCTCTCTCTCCTCTCTCTCTCTCCTCTCCTCTCTCTCTCTCTCTCTCTCTCTCTCTTTTGCTGAAATATGGTTCTGTCTCTACTACCATTCCTAAGTTGAGTTGATATCTTTTCAATGCTTTAAATGTAAGGCAGGTCTTGTTTGAAAACTAATTGGAGAATTGACAAGGAGGAATATCAGTGTTTAAAATAGGTCAGTTGTTTTATTAAAAGGACCAATGTTCACACTTGCTATGCTTTGGCAGTCTCCACATCATGTCATGAGGCTTCATATTGTTTTTGGCTTTGTTGGCTTTGCTTGGCTTTGTTTTGCTATGCTTTGGCCGACCCCATTCTTGGGCTGAGTGGACTGAAGAATAAATCCTGTTCATTGTTTTCATTGTTCTCTCTCTCTCTCATCTCTCTCTCATCTCTCTCTCTCTCTCTCTCTCTCCTCTCTCTCTCCTCTCTCTCGTCTCTCTCTCTCTCTACTCTCTTTCTTCCTCTCTCTCTCTCAGATGACATTTACAAAAACTGCATACACACACGGGGGCTGGATGTAAAAAAGCACACGAGTGCTTATTCCATTATCCTCGATATAAAAGAATAAATCAAATCAAATCAAAAATCTCTCTCTCTCTCTCTCCTCTCTCCCATCATTCTCCTCTCTCTCTCTCTTCTCTCTTCTCTCTCTCTCTCTCTTCTCTCATCCTCTCTCTCTCTTCTCCCCTTGGTCGCTTTGAGCAGGCCGTCAGACCACAATCACAACACTCTTAACCAGGAATCTCATCTTGATAAGTGACTCTGATCAAATTAATTTATGGTAATATCCTAACCAAACAGTGAAATATTTGTTACGTTGTTGCATTTCAAAAAGTCTGACCCCCAAGAGGTTTATGGTGGGGCTCAACTTGCGAATGGCATAACATAAAATAGCCCTAGCCCTCATCTTTATGAGACAAACCGAGAACGACTAGTTTACTACCTGGGTGAGAACACTCTCAATAAAAGCCCCTCTCTCTGTGTCTGTCTGTCTGTCTGTCTGTCTGTCTGTCTGCTGCCTGCCTGCCTGCCTGTCTGTCTGTCTGTCTGTCTGTCTGTCTGTCTGTCTGTCTGTCTGTCTCTCTCTCTCTCCTCTCTCTCTCTCTCTTCTCTCTCTCTCATCTCCTCTCTATCTCTCTCCTCCTCCTCTCTCTCTTCTTCTCTCTAGGGGACGGATAGGGGATAGCCTAGTGGTCAGAACATTGCGCTGGAGATTTGAAGACCCGTGTTCGAGTCCGGTTGAGGAGATTTTTCTCCTGGAGTTAACATCAGTGCTGACTCCAATCTCCCCAAAAGTCCTTCGGATGAGACTTTAAAACCAAGGCCCGGTGTGCGAACGCACGCACATCTTGCACAACGTTAAATCCTGTTCCGCTTTTCGTAAGAGTAGGCCATTGTGTGCCGGTGGTAAACAGATGACATTTACAAAACTGCATACACATGGGGACTGGGAGATCAAAAAGCACAAGAGTGCTTATCCCCTTATCCTCGATATAAAAGAATAAATCAAATCAAATCTCTCTCTCTCCTCTCTCCTCTACTCTCTCTCTCTCCTCTCTCTCTCTCTCTCTCTCTCTCTCTCTCTCTCTCTCCTCTCTCTCTCTCTCTCTCTCCTCTCTCTCTCTCTCTCAGCAAACAGCTTGAATAGACCACAGAAACTATATCTATCAGTGTGTATGTGTGTGTACTTGTGTATGTGTATGTGTGTGTGCGTGTGTGCGTGCGTGTGTGCGTGCGTATGTGTGTGTGCAATAATTGTGCTTGAGTACCTGCCCGTGTAAAAGAGCACATGCATGCCTGTTAAAGTTTGGCATGTGCATGCACATCCATGCATTGTGAGCTTATTAATGAGTGCGTGCGCGTATGTGGGGTGGGGTGAGGGGTTACGGAGGCTGGTTTAAACATTTTTTGGCATCCTAAAACAGCTGCCACTGTTGTTATACTTGACATTACCAAGCGCCTTATCCTTTTATCAAAAGTAACATTACGTTTTTTGACAACATCTCTAACAAGAAGTAGTATTCCCAAGTACCAAGTGTGGGTTCTACACTTAACTGTTCTTCACGTTACTCTCACACCAAATTTCTTGTCATACGAATGATACTATTGTAGCGTGTTTACCACCGTGTGACCTTTCTCAAGACACCTCAGACGTCATTTGGGTGAAAGAGTGACACGCTATCGCCATTTTCTTTTGACGTCATCTGTGGCTGGATGAGTACGTCACTGAGATGCCAAAAAAATATGAAAAAATCGTCCAATCCCCGAGGGGAGGAGGAGGGAGAAAGAGGGGGGCAGGGGAGTTGGGAATCAGTTCTGGGTTCCCCCTTTTTCCCAAAACCCCTGCAATGAAATAGGAAAAAGGGGGTGGGGGTTTTATTTTACTTCTTCCGTGCTTACCCCCTTTATTGAAAAAAAAAAAAAAAAACACCTTTTCTGTCCTTTTCCCTCTTCGTTTTTTCTGCTCGTCTATCTGTTCTAGCTCTTCTGTGTCACTTTTAAAAAGGGTTTTTTTTTTTGCCCCGCTATTGTGTTGTGGTTGTGTGGTTGTTGTGTGTTGTGTGTGCGGTGTGTGTGTGGTGGTGTTGTGTGGGGGTGCTTTTTTGGGGGTGTGTGTGACCTGTCTGTTGCTGTTTTTTGTTTTCCCCGTCGTCTGTCTTTTTTCTTTTCCCCCCCTCCCCCCCCTCCCCCTCTCTCTCTTCCTCTTCTCCTCTCCCCTTTTCTCTCTTCTCTCAAACAACTTTTGGGTTTCTATATTATCTTGGATCCCTCTGAAGTAAAATTCCTCAAAAATCCACCCCACCATAATTGGGGTCGGGCCCCAGCCTTTTGAAGAACGATAATTGTTCCTTAAACATACAAAAAAACAAAAACAGCAAAAATGAAAACAAGAATTTTTATCCCGCAATTTTAGAAAAAAAAAAATGCGTTTCACAGGGATTCTAATTCACAACAAAAACTTTTTTTTCTAAAATATAGCCACAGTACACTGTTGCCATGAACCCTACTAAACCAAAAAACTAAACACCCCACACCCCAAAACCCCACACAAACCAACACACACACCACTTAACAACAACACACACACAACACACAACAAAAAAAAACAACACACACAACCAACACACACACACACACACAAAACAAAACTTTTTCGAAAGATAGGCCATGCTTGTGTGCCGGGGGGAACAAGGAAAAATTTTTGACAGAACTGCATACACGGGGGGGACTGAAAGTAAAAAAAACCACAGTGCGATATAAGTATTTATGTATCGTTCTACGTTTTGTAATATTGTGTTATATTGTATTGGTTTATAACACTTTCAATAGTGGGCTTTTTACGTGAATTTTATCACTCCCCCCCAAATTTTGACAAATTGCGACAAAGCACACCCCTGTTGGGTTTTTTTTTCTTTTTCAAATGTGTTTGCATTTGTTTTACTAATTTTTACCCTTAAAAAATTTTTACACACCATGTAAGGTAATCATTCATTCGGGTCATTCACACACCCAAATAGCATTTAAAAATTTAATGGGAACACCCAAAAAAATTCCCGCACCTTCGCAAGATTTTTTTTTTTTTTAAACAGGACCTACCAACTTTTTCATTTTTGGGGGGGCTTTTAACCTTCTACTTTCTTTTTAAAAAGGCTGCGCGAGGCAAAAAAAAAGCCGATTAGCTTGACAGTTTCTTGCACGTCATTTTTTAAAAGGCCCCCCCTGACAACAGGCCTCAACGTCACGATGAGCTTAGATTGTGTTTCCCCCTCAGGATGACCATCCTTTTTTGCATGCGTCACTAACCCCCCGGAACAAGGGAATCTTGAAGGATGTATCTGAGATGGGGGGGGGGAGAAAAAGAAGGGGGGGGGGGGGGGGGGGAAGAAAAAAAGGGTTGTAAAACTAGTTTACTTCCGTGCCTCCAGTAAAAAAAAAAAAAGTTTTAAAATTTTGGGGTTGCATAAAGGTTATTTATTTTCTCCCCCAGCAGAAGGATATTAAAAGAAGAAGATGATGAACAAAAGACCTGTGTCTAAAAACTCGCCCTTTCAATTTCCCCCCCCCCTTTTCCCAAAACTGCCGCCCCCCAAAACCCCCCCCCCTTTTCCCCCCCCCCCCGCCCCCCTTTCCTCATCTTCCCCCCCTCTTCCCAAAACCCCCCCTTTTCCCTTTCGATTTTTCCCCCCCCCCCCCCCCCCCCCCCTTCACCCCTCCCAAAAAAATCACCCTCCCTTTTTCCTCCCCCACCCCCAACCCCCCCCCCCCCCCTCCCCAATCCCCCCCCCTCCCCCCCCTCCCCCCCTCCTTTTCCCCCTCTCTCCCCCCCCCCTCCCCCCTCCCCCCCTTCAAAAAAGGTTTTTTTCCCCCCTTTTTCCTACCCAAACCACTTGACCCCCAACACTTTCTTAAACCCCCCCTCTTTTCTTAAAAACAAAATTGGGGGTTTTTTCTCCCGCTTTTAAAAAGGGTCCCCCCCCCTCCCCCAAATTTTTTTTGGGGGACAGAGAACTTTTTTCAGTTTGTTTGGACGCACTGGTGGTTCGAAAAGTGTAGGTTTGGATCCCAAAAGGGGGGGTCCCTAGCACGCTCCCAATGCCAGTTATTGAAAATGAGAATAAGAGAGGATTCCCTTTAGGCGGGTTTTTGCAATGACCAGCTCTGTGAAAAGAGGAAGATAGATTTGTGGCTCTGAACAGATTTTTCAATGACCAACTCGGAAAATTAGGGAAGATAGAGGGTTTGGCTCGAACAGATTTTGCAAGACCACCCCCTGTGAAAATGAGGTAAAAGGAAAGGGGGGGCCATGAAAAGATTTCGCAAAGACCACTCTGTGAAAATGAGAAAAGATAAGAGTTGGGGCTCGGAAAAAAAATTTTTTGCAATGACCACTCTGTGAAAAAAAAAAAAAAAAGGGGGTAAAAAAAAGTTGGGGGTTTGGGTTTTGCAATGACCCCCTTTTAAAAAAATTTAAAGATAAAATATATGGCTAAAAAAACAGTTTTTGCAATGACCACTCTATAAAAATGAGGTAAGTGAAGTTAGGGCTCTAAAACAGTTTTTTGCAAGACCAATTCTATAAAAAAAAGGAGGGGACTTTGACTCGGGAACAGAATTTTGTACCCTCTACCCCCCCCCCCCCCCCCGCCCCCCCCCCCCCCTCCCCTTCCCCCTCCTTAAAAAAAAATAATTTTTCCCCCTGAAAAACAAATTAAAAGAAATACAATATACTTCAAAAATCAATCAGGAATTTTTACACATCTTAATAGAGAGGAAAGGGAAGCCTTCAATAAAGGCATAACCCCTTTCATGAAACTTATTACTTAAAAAGAAAGAGGTGTTTTTCACGCCTCAACCCCTAGAGATATGGCATATATTTTTGGGGAAATTTGGGCTTTTTTTATCGAAGTCTTAGATTTGTATTTTATTCTCTCTCCCTCCTCCCCCCCTTTTTCTCTCTCTTTCCGCCCCCCCTTCTCCCCCCTCTTCCCTTCCTCCACTCCCCTCCCCCTCACCCCGCTCCCTCACCCTCCCCCAACTCTCATCCCCCTTCCTCCTCTTCTCTCCTCTCTTCCCTAATCCCCTTCTCTCCTCTCCCTCCCACCCCCAAAATTCCTCAGCTGGTTTATTGGGTCAGATTCCAATCGTAGTTTTATCTTTTTGTTTTTTTCAACGCTAAGTTTTTTTCTATTTAATCCTCCCCAAACTTCCTTTATTGTCCCAAAAGGCCGGTCAATAAAATGTCATTTCCTCTCTCTCTCTCCCCCACCCTCTCCCCCCCCTCTCACCCCCAAAATCTCTCCTCCCCTCCCCCCTTCCTTCCCCCTCCCCCTCCATCCCCTCTCTCCCTCTCCTCTTCTCCCCTCCTCCATCCCCCCTCTCGGGTTTCTCTAACCCCTAAAGTTCCCGGGTTTTCTCAGACCCCATTTAAAACGTAATTTTTTTTTGTCCCCGGCGTCTTTTTGGAAAATCTCCTTCCTAAAGCCTCCAAAAAAAAAAAAAAAAAAAAAAAAAAAAAAAAAAAAAAAAAAAAAAAAAAAAAAAAAAAAAAAAAGCACTAGGTTGCTGTTTTTTTAAAAAAGGGGAAAATGGGATTTTTTTATTAACAGGGGGGTGGGGGGAAGGGGGTTTTTCCTGGGGAGGTAAGGTCTGCGGGTTTAAAACCGATATTGGAAAAAGTTTTTTTTTTTTTCATTGGGGTTTGGTTAAGTTTTAACCCAGGGTCCAAAAAGTTTTTTAAGAAATTTTCCGTAAATTTTGGGGAAAGTGTTTTTATTCCTGATTATTTGGTTTTTTTTTCTTTTTTTTTTTTTTTTTAAAAAAATTTTTTTTTTTGGGGGGGGGGGGGGGGGGGGGGGGGGGGGGGGGGGGGGGGGGGGGGGGGGGGGGGGGGTTTGGGGAGGGGGGGGGGAAAAAAAAAAATTTTTTTTTTTGGGTTTTTTTTTTGGGGTTTTGTGGGGTTTTTTAAAAGGGGGGGGGGGGCCCGTTTGGGGTTGGGGGGGGGGGGGGGTTTGGGGTTGAAAAATTTTTAAATTAAAAATTGGATTTTAAAAAATTTTTTTTCCTTTTAACCAATTATTTTCAACCAAAAACATTTTAAAATTTTAAAAAAAAACCATTGGGGTCCATTTAATTTTGGGGAAAATGGTAAATTTTTAAAAAAAACCCCCTTTTTTTTTTTTACACCAATTAAAAATCCAAAATTAATTTTATAAAATAAATCAAAACCTAAAAATTTAAAAAAATTAAAAATAAAATTTTAAAAATTTTTTTTAAATTTTTAAATTTATTAAATTTTTTTTATATTTTATTTTATAAACTTCATCACACTTCCATTTTAAAACATAATAATTTATTTTTTAACCAAAATTTTTTTAAAAAAAGCTAAAAAATGCAACAAAAAAACCCCCCCCAAAAAGCCCCAATTTTTAAAAAGGGAAAAATTTCCCCAAACCTTCCCCAAAACCCCGGTAAAACCAATCAAAAACCAAATGGAAAAACAAAACCCGTTTTAAAACTGGGTGGGTGGGTGGGGTTTGGGTTGGGCTTGGGGTGCGGGGGTGGGAGGCTGGCTGGCTGGTTTGGGTTGGGGGTCGCTGGCGACCCGGCTGGGTGGCCCCGGCCCGGCCCGACTGGGTGGCTGGCCCGGCTGGGTGGGTTTGGGTTTGGGTTTGGGTGGGGTGGCTGGCCCGACCCGGCTGGCTGGCTGGCTGGTTGGGTGGGTTTTCCCGGGTTTGGGTGGTTGGGTGTCTGGCTGCCGGCTTTGGGGGCAGGAGAGGGGGGAGGTTTTAAAGGGGGGAAACCTTAAAAACTCAGGTTAAAACCCCGGAACCCAAAACCATTTTCTATTCATTCCCTCCGAAACCAAAAAGGGGGGAAAATAGGGAATTTAAAAAATTTTTCAAAAACCCCTAACCCATTTAAAATTGGGCCCCCCATCCTTGGGGGGAGAGAAAAACCCTAAAAGCCAGCCACTAATAATGACAGGAAAAGATATTTTAAAACTTCAAAAACCATCAAACCAACCCCCCTGCCCTGGGGACCCAAAAAAGCAAAGGGGCCCCCCATCCCCTTTCCCCATCCCCCCTTCCCCTCTCACCCCTCCTCTCTCCCTCACCTTGAAGTCTTTTTTTTTTCTTTTAAAAATCTTTCCCCCCTTACCCCCTGGCTTTTGTCTGTCCCGTCTGTCTCTTGTCTCCCGTCTCTGTCTGTCATTCTGTTTTTTTCTGTTCCCCTTCTCTTTCTCCTGGCTCTTTGGGCCTGCCTGGGCTCTCTTCCCCTGTGTCTCTCTTTTTCCCCTGTCTCCCTGTCTGGGTTTTCCCGCATAATGGCAGCCCTGTGAAAAGGCAAAAAACCTTTTTTGTATTGGCGGGTTTTCCCCTTTTCCCAAAAAGGAAACCCAAATTTCCCGTAAAAGGGGGAGGGGGGGGGGGTCCTGGTCCAAAAGGGTAAAAAGCCCTTTCCCCCCCATAAATTACTTCCCGGTTTTGGGGGCTTTTTTAAACCAAAAGCGCAACTCAAAGTCTTTTCCCCAACGACAAAATGCCTTTCTATTGTTTTTGTATTGTAAATTTTATTTTAATTTTATTGGGAATTTTATTGTTACCTTTTTTGGCAGGCTCACTCTTAGTTTCAAACCCTTGAATTTTGTGTCCCCTGGTTTCCAAGGGAAAGGTAAAGGTTTTCCCATAAAAAATACGGGAGGGAAAACGAGTTACCCGATTGGGGGAAAAAATAATTAAAATTATAATTTTTTGTATTATAAAACCCCCTTTTTTATTTTACTGTAACCTACGAAACTATTGGAAATGTGGTTAAAATTTTCCCGTAACACGGTTTTCATTAAACTTTCTTATTGTATTGTAAATGTAGTGTGGGCATAAATTTTTATTGTAGTGTTTTTGTATTGCATTAAATTTTTTATTGTTTCAAAACTAATTGTATTTTTAAATTTTAATTTTATTGTATTTTTACTGAAAAGAAAAATGTACTGTATTTTCACTGAAATTGAAAAATTAAATTTGTAAATGTTTGTACTGTAAATTTTAATTGGGATTGTATTGTGGTTTTTTATTTTTTATGTAAATTTTATTGTTAATTTTATTGGGATTGTAAATTTTCAGTCACCGCCCCGGGAAAAACGGGAAATTTTCCCCGGTGAAATCCCCAAAAGCGCCCCCCCCCGCTGAAAATCCAAAGCCCCCCCCAAGGGCCCCCAAACCCCCCAAACCCCCAAACCCCCAAACCCCCAAACCCCCCCCTCCCCCCCCCCCCCCCGCCCCCCCACCCCCCCACCCCCCCCCCCCCCTTTTTTTGGGAAAAAGTTCCTGTCAAAATTTGTGTAGTTTTTTTCCCTAAAAAATTTGCTTTTTTTTTTACAAACTTTTTTTTCCCCCGGGAACAACCCTTTTTTTTTCCCTCAAAAATTAAAAAACCCGAAACCCTTTAAAGGTTATTACCCAAATTTATCTCGGGGTTTTTAAAACGTCTCAAAACCCAAAAAAAAACAAAGGGACCCAAAAACCCCCCAACCTTTAAGGCAAAAGGATTTGGGCCCCCGGGCAAAAAATTTGGTTCCCAAAAAGGGGGGTTTAAAAAGGGATTCCAGAAACCCCCGTGTTTTTCCTCAAAAAACCCTCATTTCACAAAGGGAAGTTCCCCGAATGGGGGCCCCAAACAAAACAAAAAAAAATGAATTCAAATGAAAAAACCCAAAAAAAGGGGGTTATTTTTTTTCCCTCCAAAAAAAACAACAAAACAAGTTAAGTAGGGGAAAAATTTTCCCCTCTCTCCCTCTTCTCTCTTTCTCTGTCCGTCCGTCCGCCCGCTGTGGGGACCGCTGTCCTTTACTCGGTCTTTTGTCCCCTTTTCTGTTGTCCCCTGTGTGTGTGTGTGTGTTTGTGTTGTGGTTGGGGTTGTGTGGTGTGTGTGTGTTTGTGGGGTGGGGTGTGTGTGTGTGTGTGTTGTTTTGTCTGTTTTTCCCCTTTTTTTCCCCCGTCTCTCTCTCCCCCCATCCCAAAAATTTCCCTCAAAACCCCTCCCAAACTTTAACCCCTCATCTCCCCCTTCCCCCTCTTTTCTCCCTTCCCCCCTCCCTCCCCTTCCCCCTTTCCCCCCTCCTCCCCCCTCCTTCCTCTGGGCCCCACCACCAATACCCCCAATTTTCCCCTCTTTTCACCCCCTTCCCCCTCTCTCTCTCCCCCCCCCCTTTTGTCTCACCCCCCTCCTCTTTCCCCCCCCCCCCCCCCCCCTCCCCCCCATCCTTCCCCCATCCCTCCCCCCCCCCAACCCCAACCCCCCCCTCATTTTTCCAAAATCTCTTCCCCCTTCATCTCCCTTCCCCTCCCCCCCTCTTCCCCCTCCCTCTCCCTCTCCCCCCTCCCCTCCTCCTCTCTCACCCTAACTTTATTTTATCTCTCTTTACCCTTTTCTCTTCCTTTCCCCCTCCCTCTCTCTGATCCCTTACCCCCCTTTTCTCTCTCTGGTTCTTTTTTTTCTTTTCCCTAATTTTTACTTTTTTCCTCCCCTTCCGTCCCCTTTTGTCTCTAGTTTTCCCCATCCCCCTTTTTCCCTCCCTTTTCTCCCCCGTTTTCCCCTGGATGTTTGCTGGGCCCCGCTTGGGTTTCCCGGTGAGCCCGAAACCCCCGGGTGGGAATTTTGGGTTTAGGCCCCTGAAACCCCCGGGGGCCCCCACCCCCCCAACCCCCCTTTTCCCCCTAACCCCCCTTCCCCCCTTTTCCCCCCACCCCCCCAATTTTTTTTGTTTTGCCCCCCCCTCCCCTTTTTGGAAACCCCCCTTGTCCCCCCCTGTTTTTTTCCCCGTCTCCCCTCTTTCCCTTTTTTCCTTCCCCCCCTCCCCCAAGTTTTTTCTCTTTTTCCCCCCCCTCCCCCTTTTCACCCCCCGAATTTTTTTCCCCTTTTCCCCCCTCTTCTTTTACCCCCCCCTCTTTTTTTTTCCAATTTTTTTTTTCTCCCTCCCTCCTTTCCCCCCTTCTTCCCCCCACCCCCCCCTCTCACCCCCCCTCCCCCTCCCCTTCTCCAATCTCTCCCCCTCCCCTTTCACCCCCCCTCGCTTTTTTCCTCCCCCCCCTCCCCCCGCAATTTTCCTCCCCCTGTCTCTCCTTTTTCCCCTCTCCCTTTCCCCCACCCTGTTTTTTGGGTTTTTCTGGCCCGTGGGCTCTATCTTTTTCCCGTCTGTCATTTTGGTCTACTTTCCCCTGTCTCTGTCTCTGTTTTCTGTTTTTTCTTCTCTTCCACCCCCCTCTCCCCCCTTCCCCCAATTCCCCCCCTCCCCCCCCCAGTTTTTATCCTCCCTCATCCCAACTTTAAAATTCCCTTTGCTTTTTTTCCCCCTTTTCTCCCCGTTCCTCAATTTTTTTCCCCTCCCCTTTTCGTTTTTTTCAAAAACAGAAAAAAAAAAAAAACTTGAAAGGGGCTGAATACAAAACTACTTGCCCGATTTGGCAAAGGGACACGTCAAAACAAAAGTCAATTTTAAATTTGGGGGAGGCAAAAAAAACGGGCCAAAGTCCCTTTTTTGGGGGCTTTTTCCCCTTTTTTAACCCGTCTTTCTCATTGCTGTGGGGGTTCCCCCGCCCCGGAACCCCTTTTTTTACAAAGGACGTTTTACCCCTTTCATGCCCCCAAATATGACAAATCTTTTGTAAAACGGTGTATTTCACGGGAGAAAAAACTGGTTTTGATTTTAAAGGGGGGAAAACAATTTTACAAAACAAAACCCGCAAAAAATTTTAACAAAAAAAAAAGACAATGGAAATATGATACAGTACAAAAAAAAAATAAAAACGCAAAACAACAAAAATACAGTAAAAAGAAATTTAATACAAAAGCATTACAATATAAAACAGCCAAGTTCCCAATACCCATCAAAAGAAAACAGTACAATTTTTTTTCCATTCCATTACATCAAATTAAAAAATCCCATTAAAAAATTCCCCAAACCCCCTCTAATCCCTTACATTCCAAACCATTCCAAAACAACTATCAAAATAACATTAACCCTTGCATTAAAATATCACTTTTTTTTACATTTTGTTACATTTAAAATTACATCCCCATTATATCACATTTTCTTTACACCCAAAATTACACCCACATTTTCAAATTTCATAACCCTTAAAAATAAACCACCAAATTTCATTACCCAAAAACCTTTTTCCCTTTTTCCCTTCCATTCCCTTTCAAAAATAAAAAAATACCCCACCATTTCAAAAACCATTCTAATTTTTTCCATAAAAACGACATCCCCAACCCAGCCCAAAAATAAAACCCGTAAAACTCGGGTTTTTTTAAACAGATCTCCCTTTTTATTTTTCAATTCTTTGGCTGTCAAACTGGGGTTTTCCCCCCCCTGTGCATGGGCCCCAGTTCGTGCTGCAGGCTCCCCGGGGGGGCCCCGGGGAAAATTTAGGGGGGAAACTTTATACCGACAAAAGTGTTTTTTTTCCGCCTTTCCCTTTGGTTGGGCATCCGTCCCGGGTTTTTACGTCCCCAATGGTTGGGGGGTGTGTGCGTGCCACTCAGAGATGATGGCCCGGGAAATCCCCCACCCCCCCCGCCCCCCCGAGAGGAAAAAGGAAAGAGAAAATTTAAATGGTGTAAAAAAAAAAGGGTTTTAGGTTTGGGTTTTGGGTTTTTTTTTTTAATCAAAAGTCGGAAAAATTTTTGTTTAAGCTGTTTGTTTTGTCCCCTGTCTATCGGGCCATCCTTCCTTTCTGTTCTGTCTGCTGTCCTTTCTGTCTGCTGTCTGTCTGTCTGTTTCCCCGTTTTTTGTCCTTTTCCCCCATCACCACCTCCATCATTTTCCCCCAAATCCCCCTCCATTTTTCTCCCCCTCTTTTCACCTTCCCCATCCTCCTTCCCTATCCCTCTCATCTCCTCTCCCCGGGCCAAACCCCTGTCCCCCCCTCCCCTCTCCTTTTTCCCCTCCTTTTTCAACTCCCCCCCTCTCCTCCTCTCTCCTCCCCCTCTCATTTTTTTTCCTCACCCTCCCCCCCCCCTTCCTTTTCTTTTCTCTCCCCCTCTCCTTTTCTCCCCCCTCCTCTTCCCCCCCCAAAAACCCCCCTTTCCGTCCAATCTTCCTTTTCCCACTCCCCCCCCCTTTTCCTCATCTCCCACTCACCCCCTCTCCCGCCCCTCCTTTTCTCCTTTTCTCTCTCTCCCAACCCCTTTTTCCTTTTATTTTCCCTCCTCTCCTGCCCCCCACTTCATCCTCTCTCCCTCCATCCCCCCTCCTCTCCCCCCTCTCCTCTCCCCCCCCGAACCCTTCTAAAACCCCTTTTTTCTCCTCTCCTCTCTCCCCCCTCTTCCCCCCCCTCCCCCCTCTCCCCTTTTCTTCCCCCCCCCCCCCTCTTTTCTCTCTCTTTCCTCCTCATATTGTTTTTTTTTCAAAAACAGTAACCCCCAAATTTTTCCAATAATTTTTTAGCACTAAAGGTAAACAAACATAAAAACCTTTGGTTTTTTTATCTCGGGTTTGGGGTAAATTTTTTAATTTTTTTCATAAAAATGGCCAAAAAATTAACAAATTTGGCAGTCCCCATGAAAAACCAGAAAAAAATAAGCAACAGCGCTAAAGAAAAACCATCAAAACCAAAAGATACCAACAATAATTATTTTTTAATAAACAAGTTAACACAAATCACAAACAATATACCGGGGGCCCAAAATTTGTTTGCCACAAATAAAAACTGATGGGGGAATATCCAAATTTTGCCCGGGCAACGGGGCCCGCCGGGGCCCAAAACCCCGTTCAAAGGGAGCTTCTTTTGGAATTAAAAACCATTCCCGACTTTACTCCCCCCTCCCCCCCAAAAAAAAAAAAAAATCCTTTAGATTTGTTCCCAAAAACCCGAGGTCCCTTTTTGGGGCCCAAACCCTGCAAACACTTTTCGCACAACGCGAGACCCCCTTTTCCGCTTTTTAGGAAGGGGTAGGAAAATTTGGTTTTGTAGTGGAAAAAATGACCAAAAATTTTTCAACACACACCGGACTTGGGATTAAAAAAATAAAAAAAAAAAGCACTTTATTTTCTTAATTTTCCTTATCCCAAAATTTAAGAACTAAATAAAATTTAAAGAATGGAATAGATAAAAAAAATAAGTTCCCTTTAAAAAATGCATAAACCCCAAAACCAAAAACCCAAATTTAAAAAGGGTTTTTGGGCAACCCAAAAAAAAAACATTAAAAAGACAGAAAAGACTTTTCAAAAAAACTCGTAACCACCTATTTCACACTTTTTAAAAAACAGATATTTACTTACATTTAAAAAGGGGCGGATACAACAAAATTTAAAAAAATAAAAATCCAAAAAAAAAAATAAAAAAAAAAAAAAGCATGGGGCCAAAAAGTTTTCGGGTTTTAGAAAACCATTCCCGAGGAAAAAAAACGAGGAGTTGGGATTTCCTCCCGGGCGGTTTTGGGAAAATATAAGAAGCCCCAACCCCCCGGGACTGGCCGGGTTCGGGTCCCGGCGACGGGGATTTTGGGGCCATTCGTATGGGTTTATTGCCTTTTTAATGAACCCGGGCCCCCCAACGACGTGGAAGGAGAGGGGGAGGTTTTCTGCAAAGGGTTTTTTCCCTTTCCTTCCCCGACTTTCATACTCAGGGTTTTTCGCCCCTAAAGGGCCCCAGGGCGCAACTCTAGTCTTTTCGGAAATGAGGGAAGCCACATTTTTTTTTTGGGAAAGAAACTGGTCCCTGGCGTTAATTTTTTAATTTTAGCCAACATTTTTTAACAAACCAAAATTTAGTGACACGGGGTACCAGAAAATTTTTTTGGACTGGGGATACCAAAATGGGCCCTTTAAAATAACTATTTTTATATAAAAAAAGAATTTAAGGTGGGGGTTAAACATAAATTTTATGAAACCAAACAACCTCAATAAGTACAAAAAAAAACCCCCTCTCAAAACTAAACAACACTTTTAACCTTTCACTTTTGAAAAAAGCATTTTTTTGTTTGGGTGATGAGTTGGGTGATGAAGGGTTTGGGTGATTTAAGAAGATGATGATTGATGAAATGACGACGGAAAGACAAGACGAAGACGAACTGACGACGAGAAAAAAAATTTATTTTTTGACGGGCGACGAGGGCGACGCAGACGACCCACGAAACGATGGGAAGATTAAATGATTGATTATTTTTTTTTTTGGGGAAAAACGGGGGCGACCTTTGAAAAAACGGACGACGAAGACGATAAAGAAAGATGTATGGTATCCCATATAGTCTGAAAACTTGTAAAGCAAAAAAAAACCGGGAAGGGTTTCTTTTCACACAAACCCCCACATCTAAAAATTAAAACCAAATTTAAAGGGAAACATCAATCCTTTCAAAAAAAACAATTTTTTTTTAAACAACACAAACAACCCCGTAAAACCCATCCCAGACATTTCCTTTCATTTTAAAAAAAAAAACATTTCCCTTTTGGAGTTTCACCTCTAAGAAAAAAAAAAACACGTAACCCCAAAAAGCAAAACCCAAAATGGGGGGTTTTTTTTTTCTTTTATTACACTTTTTTTTTTCATTTTATACCACTTTCGTCACAGCAATTTCCTTCTAAAAATTCGGGCTGCTCCTCCCGGGGGGAACGCGTCGCCAAAAGGAAAACCCTCCTACCCTTTTTCCTTTTTTTTTTTCCGTCGCAACGTATTTTGTTTTCCCTACACATGGCCTTTTTTCTACAGAATTTTGCCGGGAAAAACCCCTCTTGCGCCGGGGTTCTTTTACTGCTTTAAAAAAAAAAAAAGCGAACACCCCCGGACCTCATTTAATCGTCTCCTCCAAAGTTTTTAAAAAAAAAAAAAACCCCCCAACCGAAAAAAAGGTAAAAGTTGGGCCCAAACGAGATTCAACCCCGCACACCCGACCACATTTTTTTTCATTTTCTAGACAAGCTTTTAGACAGGCCGTTACCTCTAACCACCGACCCCACGGGGTCTGGGTCAAACCACTATATACCCAAAATTACTGCTACATTCTAGCCGACAGGCGACATGGAATGCGATTTACACCCCCCCGATCGGTAAAGCTTTGGGGGCAAGACTTAAGAGAGGGGCCCCCGTTGGCTTCTCTGCTAACGCCCTAGTAAAAATACCTCAGCTCAGGCAGCTAAAACCAAGTTTTACCCTCCTCTCTCTGCGCGTTTCCTGTCCTGTCAGTCCCTTTCCCAACCTCGTCGTCCCCGGGTCTCTCTTTTTTCCCGCCTCTGCTCTGTCTGTCTGTCTCGTCCTGTCTCTGTCTCTTTCCTCGCTGCGTCTCTGTCTCTGTCTTTTGTCGCTTCTGTCCTCGTCTCGCTCTGCTCTCTCTCTCTCTCTGTTGATGAAGAGAAAGAGAAACTGGAAGATATTGAGCGTGTTCTTTTTCTTGTAGAATTGGAACTGCGAAATGGGTTAAAAGGTTCTCTCTAAAGATGTGTACTTTCCTCCTGCT
>JASPKP010000361.1:0-7500 GCA_030674155.1 Stramonita haemastoma
GGAGAGAGAGAGAAAGAGAGAGAGAGAGAGAGGAGAGAGAGAGAGAGAGGAGTGAGAGACAGACAGACGGGACAGACAGACAGACAGACAGACAGAGACAGAGACACAGAGAGAGAGAGGGGGGGAGAGAGGAGAGAGAGAGAGAGAGATGAGGAGAGAGAGAGAGAGAGAGGAGAGAGAGAGAGAGAGAGAGAGGAGACGGAGAGAGAGAGAGAGAGAGGAGAGAGAGAAGAGAAGAGAGCAGACAGACAGACAGACAGGACAGAGAGACACATGAGAGAGAGAGAGGGGGGGGGGGCGAGAGAGAGAGAGAGGAGGGAGAGAGAGGAGAGAGAGAGAGAGAGGATGAGAGAGAGGAGAGAGGAGAGAGAAGACAGACAGACAGACAGACAGACAGACAGACAGAGACAGACAGACAGGACAGACAGACAGACAGACAGACAGACAGACTGTCAGTCAGACAGGCAGGCAGGCAGGCAGAACACACACATAGTCATAGACAGACAGATGGACAGACAGACAGGTTAGACTTACAAACACAAGACAGTCACAGACATACAGATTGACAGACAGATAGACAGACAGACACAGAGACAGACAACTAGACAAACAGACAGACACAGAGACATACAGACATACAGACAGAGACTGGGCTAATAAATGAGACAGCGACAGACAGACTGACAGACAAGATTCACGTACAATACAGACTTTTCAACCATCAATTCAATATTACCTTTTTTTCCCGAGAACAGATGCAAACAAACAAACAAAACAAACAAAAAATGAAAAAACCCACACACCATCTATTTTCCCATGTTTTGGGACTTTTTTCTTGTCACTAATAAACACTACTTCAAGGACACACACACACACACACACACACACACACACACACACACACACACACACACACCACACACACACACACACACAACACACACCAGGAAGGGAACTTAACAGCCAATTTTAACTGCATGAAGTTTTTAGCATCATAATAAATAATTACGTACTTTGATTCGTCAAGTTCGTGTGACACAGTTCCCGTTTGTTTTCTAATAACTACAGGCGCCGGAAAATAAGTCACCGGTCAAGATGTTCCTCGTAGGAAGTGGTTATGCCGAGTTAACAACTCATGATGCGGATGTTATGATTGGTGGGAGAGGATAATGGTGTCAGCGCCATACACATCATTGTCGCGACCGTTCTATTGACCCGGAGAAGCATCTTGAGTGTGTGTGTGTGTGTGTGTCTGTCTGAGTCTGTGAGCGAGTGAGCGAGTGAGCGGAGTGAGTGAGCTTGAGAGAGAGAGAGAGAGACAAGGCAAGGCAAGGCAAGGCAAAATTCTTTTATTCGAGGATAATAGATAAGCACTCGTGTGCTTTTTTACATCCAGTCCCCGCCCTTTTCAGGGATAACATTAAGATAGAAAAAAATAAAAATAATAGCCACAACTACACAACATACAATTATAATGATCCAAATACCAAAAGTAAGGAACCATACCAAGTATCAAACAGGCAAGAAATAACACAGAGATACAATACTAAGGTAATGTTATAAAAGTCACTCATTCAGAAACGAAAAAGAAGTAAGAATCAATGATAATTTTGATTTGAATAAAGGAAAATAAACAAAAACAAACAAACAAAAAACAAAACAAAACAAAACAACAAAAAAAAGCGCAATAATTAAAGAGCAAACTCAGAAAATGTGAGGTTTTTAATGACTGAAGACATCAATCCACCACCATCTATCATCAAAATAAGTCCCATAAAACATAAGATTTTGATAAAAGGGGAGAAAAAACAACAACAGGTAAGGAATAAGGACAGAGATACAATATTGAGGTAATGTTACAAAAAGGCACTCATTCTGAAACAAGAATATGAAGTAAGAATCAATGATGATTTCGATTTGGAAAAACACACCACGCACGCACGCACGCACGCCCGCACGCACGCACCACACACACCACAACACACACACACACACACAAAAAACAAATAAGCAAACAAAACAAAGCAACCCAACAAAAAAAAAAAAAAAAAAAAAAAAAAAAAGGGGGGGGGGGGTGTGCAATAATTAAGGAGCAAACATGGGAATACCATGAGGTTAAATGACTGAAATCACCACCATCTATCATCAAAAATAGTCCCATAAAACATAAGTTTTGATAAAAGGGGAGGAAGCACAACAAAGCAGGTAAGGAATAAGACAGAAATACAATATTAAGGTAATGTTATAAAAATGCACTCATTCAGAAACAAAATATGAAATAGGAATCAATGATGATTTTGATTTGAAGAAGAAAAAAAAACAAACAAACAAACAATAAACAAACAAAAGGAAAACACAGCAACAAAATAAAACACAAGCAAGCAAACAAACAAAAACAAGCAAACAAACAAACAAACAAACAAACATAACAAACAAACAAAACAAAAACAAAACAAAAAAAAAAGAAAAGAGGGCGCAATAATTAAGGAGCAACATGAGAATACGATGAGGTTGAATGACTGAAAACATCAATCCAACCACCATCTATCATCAAATAGTTCATAAAACATACGTTTTGATAAAAGGGGAGAAAAAGAACAGCAACAACAACAAAAAACCCAACTCACACACACACACACCACACACACACCACACACACACACACACACACACACACACACACACACACACATACACCCACCACACAGAGGGAGGGAGGAAAGAGAAGGGGAGAAGGAGAGGGAATATAATTGGTTTATTATTTTTGGTGCATCAGTGGATTAGGAGGTGATTTTTGAAGGTAGTCAATGATTGGTGCTCTTTAATTGAATCGGGAAGGGAGTTCCCCAAGCACAGGGCCTGAGTATAGTAAACTAGATTTAAACAAGTCTATTCTTGGGATTGGGACACTTGGGTTTTCAGTATTTCTGGAATGATTCATTGGGAACTTATCTCTTAAGGACGTGGGGACAGTCCTGCCATTATCTTAAACATCAGTATGTCTTTGTTATATTTTAGTCTTTGTTGTAGGGGGAGAATATTTAACTGAGTATAATCCATTCAAGTAAGGTTGTTTTTTTCAGAAGGATAAGTTTGAGAGCACGTTTATACAGACTTAATAACGGTTTCATAGTGTTTGCACTGGCAGGAATCCCAGAGGGTTGAGGCATAGTCTATTGAGGATTGTATGTAAGCTTGGAAGAATAATTTTCTTGAATTGTAGTCAAGGAAATGTTTAATTTTAGTCAATTGGTATACTCTTTGGGACAGATATTTGCATAGATGAGATATGTGGTAGAACCAGCTGAGATTTTCATCGATTGTTACTCCTAGAACTTTGTGATGAGAGGTTTGTTCAATTGCTCTCCTTTCTTTATTTGGATTGGAAAACTGTTTATGAGGTAAAATTTTGTCGCTTTTGTCTGGTGGTGATAAGCATGCATTTTGTTTTTTGGGGGGTGAATAGACATATGGTTCAGTTCTGTCCATTTGACAAGATCATTACAGCTTTGTTGTAATATGGTTGCAAGAGAGTCAATGTCGTTATGGCTTGTATGTATGGTTGTATCATCTGCAAATAGTTCACATTTAGATTTGATAAGTAGAGGAAGGTCATTTATGTATAAGGAAAAGGAATAGGTCCTTAGTATAGATCCCTGTGGTACTCCATAATGAATGGGTTTTAGATTGGATGTGGATGTAGTTGTTGAGACACATTGTTGTCTGTTTTTAAGATAAGAAGAGAGTAGTTCTAGACTATTTAATGATAGATTGTACAGTTCTAGCTTTCTGATGAGAAGTGCTGTGGGTCAATTGTATCAAATGCTTTTTTGAAATCTACAATATAATACTCCACAAAATTTGTTTTCATTGTTGTGTGACAGCCAATTGTCTATGAGACTAGTCAGTGCGAGTATGACATGAGTGATTTTGTCTGAATCCTGATTGATTAGGGTGAAGTAGGTTGTTAGTATCTATGTGATGGACTAAGTGTTATTTTTATGTTTTTCCAGGGGTTTTGAAAGGAGGGATATAATAGAGATTGGCCTATAATTTGATGGATCTGAAGTGTCACCAGTTTTGTGGATGGGGATTACTTTAGCAGTTTTGAAGGCATTGGGGAAATAGTTCTTTTCAAGACATTGGTTATATTACATATGTTAGGGTGTCTGTGATAACTGGAGCTGACAGTTTCAGAATTCTGCTGTCTATTCCATCGAGACCTCGTGTCCTTGATTGTTTGAGGTGAATTAAGTAATTATAGACCTCAAAAACTGAAATGAGTGGTATGTGAAGTTTTGAGGGAATATGCTTGTCTTGGCAGTATTGTCTTAATGTGTTGAGGTTATTGGATTTGGAATCATCAATTGTTAACAACGTTAGTTGAGACGTTTATGAAGTGATTGTTGAGTTGTTCAGCAGTAAACATCTTTGATTACAGTTGATCTGGAAGATGATTGTTTATTTGTTATTTGATTTATGGCCCTCCAAATAATTTTTGAGTTTTGTTTGGAAGATAGTAAATCTTGGAAATATTTCTTTTTTTCTCGACGTTTCTGTGAGTTTATGGCGTTTCGTAATCTTTTTGACTCTTCATGATATTTATGTTTTTTAAAAAATCTCTAAGATAGCATGCTTTTCTAGTTCTTTTGTAATCCAAGGTGGTTTGGGGACATGTTTGACCCTTATGGTTTTAAGTGGAGCATGTTTGTTGTAGATTTCAGTGAAAGTTTTTATCCAGAATTCGATGGCCAAGTCTGGATCAGTAATGTTAAATGTTTCTGAGAGCATAGAGTTACTTAGATCGAGAAGGAAAAGCTGTTCATTAAATTTTGCAAAAGAACGATTATGTTATGTTTTTATGGCCAGGTTTGGGAATTTTTGCTCCTTTTTTTGACCATGTAGTACAGACTGGGTAGTGATCGCTGCAGTTATAGACAGGGACACATGTTTCTATGATGTTTTGGGGATTTTGATACGTAGATGTGATCAATTATTGTGCTTGAATTTGGTGGTTGTGACTCTCGTGGGTAAACTAACTTGTTGGTGAAGGTTGAAAGAATTAGTAATTTGCGTCCATATATTATTTGCTTTTGTTAGATCAATATTAAAATCACGAGCAGTATTACTTCCCTGGATTTTTAATAGAACTACATTCATCATTTCGTCAAACTTGTCTATCCAATTTTTTCTTTCTGCCGGATTCCTATAGCAGAATCCCATTGCAATAGGTGGTGAACCTTTCATGGAGATTTCGAACCAAACAGATTCTACATCGTGATGTTCGAGATGAAGGAGACGCTTGAATGTTATAGATTCACTAATATATATGATGATTCCTGTTTCTTTTTGCCTTTGTGGATCCTTTCGTATGATTTTATATCCTGGGATATATAAATCAGTGTCTACTATGTGCTTGGAGAGTCTTGATTCAGATAGCCCTAGTATGTGAAATGGTTTGCCAAAGGTTTCTGATAAGTGTTGATATGTCTTCAATTTTATTGACTGCGTGATTTATATTTAAGTGGCAAATTCGTAGGCCTTCCTTAGAGGGCCACGTGTTGTGTCTTGAATGCATCAATTGTGTTGGTTTTTGCTGGAGATGTGATAACGTGTCTTAAGACAGGAAAAGGTGAAAATTAATTAGAGAAGAATAAAAATAAAGGGTAGTGGGCACTCAATAGGGGTAAGAATGAAAGTAAGAAAAAAAAAAAAAAGTGAAAAAGGACTAATTTTAAGTTGTTTGATGTGATAATATGTGTAAAAACGGGAGAAGGGTGAAAATCAATGAGAGATAATTAGGAATAAAGGGGAGTGGGCACTCAATAGGGGGAAGGATGAAATGTAAGAAAGAAAGAAAACAAAATGAAAAAAGACTGCTTTCAAGTTGCTCAAAAAATACACATACAGTGTATATAGATATAGATCTATGACCCAATCCAAGCAACAACAACGTAATGTAGCAGCAGAAAAGGTAAAAAATCTATTTCAGATGGAATAAAGGGGATGGGAGTGTGGCACTCAATTAGGGGATGGGAGTGGGGCACTCAATTAGAAAAAAAGAAAAAAAGAAAAAAGGTTTCAATAGTTACTCAAAAGACACACAGACACAATCAAATTAACAGCAATATAAATGGCCAATATAAGAGAAGAAAACAAACAAAACAAAACAACAAGAAGAAAATGTATATGGGCAGTGGGTGGTCCAATAACACACACAATTCTGAAGGTGACTTGTTTGTTTCACTGGTGATTTGGTGATAAATGTCACAAGGATGTTGATTATCACGTCACTCCACAGTTAGGTGAATCACGGATGTCCACCACCAAGGTTGTACAGGCTTTGTCTAGGGACTGTCAAGGTCCCTCAGCAACAATCAGGGAGAATTCCACACAGTGCTCACATCCACAATGTTTCTGCTAGTCTTGCCCACCAATGAATGTTTGCATTCAACAATGTCTCGGCTTGTGTTGGGCAAGAATGAAGATAATTTTGAGCACTGGAAGAGTAGTTCATATACAGGTGTGTATACACACAAGTCAGTTCAATGTCACAACCTGAAAACAGCCTTTAATTAGTATTAACTGTCACAGCACACATAAACCAGACGGTTGATCCCTCCTGGGTTGGAGATTGCAATGTCCTTGACAGGCATTCTTCACCATTAGAAGTATAGAAAAAAAATAAAAAAATAAAAAATAAAATAAAATAAAAGACAGTGTCAATTAATAATCTAACATTAAATCAACTCTCAGAAGGAACACACACTCACCCACCCCACCCACACCACCCACCCACACACACACACACACACACACACACACACACACACACACACACACACACAACACACACACAGTCAAGGGGGAACAAAACTATAAAAAAAAAATTTTAAAAAAAAAAAAAAAAGTATGATTTTTTTAAAGCAAAAAACAAAAAACAAAAACAAATCAAAAACACAAAAAAACCACAAAAAACAGAAAAAACAAAAAAACAAAACAAACAAAAAACAAAACAACAAACAAAAAAACAAAACACACAAAACAAAACAAAACAAAACAAAAAAAAAAACAAAAAAAATCAACAAAAAACCCCAAAACCAACCAAACCAAACAAAAACCAAAACACATACACACACAAATCAAAAAGGCAAAAAACAAATAACCCCCTAAACAACAACAAAAAAGTATTAAAAAAAAACAAAAACAAAAAATAACAAACAAAATCACACAAGAACAACAACCCTCTAATAAATACAAAAAAGAAATCAATCAACAACAACAACAAAAATAATGATAAGAAAAAAAAATAAATGAAATAAATAAATAAATTAGAATAAAGAAAAGAATTTTTTTTTTTTTTTTAAACCCAATCTCCCCCAAAAAACAAACAAGCAAACAAAGCAAACAACAACACAATTCTCCCAACAAACAGAAAACTGAGAAAAAGCAATAATAACTAAACCAAACCAGAATAAAACAAACAAAGCAAAATAAAAT
>JASPKP010000361.1:12500-15000 GCA_030674155.1 Stramonita haemastoma
AAACCCATCTCGGAAGTATACTGGAGGAACGGATAAAAAGGAAAATACCTACACCTCTCTTTGTGAAAGCCTCCTCCGAAAATCACACACACACACACACACACGCACGCACGTACGCACGCATGCACACACGCATGCGCGCGCGCGCACACACACACACACACACACACACACACACACACACACACACACACACACACCACACACACACACTTCCCTCCATCCTTTCCTTCCTTCCTTCCTTCCTTCCTTCCTTCCTTCCTTCCTTCCTTTCTTCCTTCCCTCATTCCTTCCTTCCTTCCTTCCTTTTCTCCTATCCATCATCATCACGGTTGTCTTCATGTCAATCTAATTCCATCCTCAACACCATCATCGTCGTAATCATTCACATAGTAGCCATCACTAGTAGTAGTATACAGTGAACATAAAACCCAAAGCAAAACAAAAAACCACCACCAACAAAACACTGAACAAATCACTGTCATCTTGTACCACGATGTGGTGTGTTATGAATGTGACAATGCCACATGATCTTTGTCTGTTAAGGGTTAACTGAACTGTACACTTGTTGTGTTAACAATGTAACAATGCCTCAGGATCTTTGTCTGTTAAGGGTTAACTGAACTAACACACTTGTGTGTTAACAATGTGACAGCGACACATGATCTTGTCTGGCAAGGGTTGACTAAACTGTACACTTGTGTGTTAATGTGAGAGTGCCATATAATCTTTGTGTTGTGAGCTGACTGAACTGTACACTTGTGTGTTAACAATGTGACAATTGCAACATGATCTTGTCCATTGAGGGTTAAATGAAACTAGCACACTTGTGTGTTAATAATGTGACAATGCCACATGATCTTGTCGATTAGGGTTAAATGAACTAACACACTTGTGTGTTTAACGATGTGACATTGACACATGATCTTGTCTGGCGAGGGTTGACTAACTGTACACTTGTGTGTTAATGTGAGAGTGCCACATAATCTTTGTGTTGAGAGTTGACTAAACTGTGCAACTTGTGTGTTAATGTGAGAGTGCCACATAATATTTGTATTGAGAGCTGACTGATCTGTACACTTGTGTGTTAATGTGAGAGTGCCATATACTCTTTGTGTTGAGAACTGACTGAACTGTACACTTGTGTGTTAATGTGAGAGTGCCCCATCATCTTTGTGTTGAGGGTTGACTGAACTGTACACGTGTGTGTTAACACTGTGACATTCCAATCCAATCCAATCATATTTTTGTTTATAGCCCCACCGACCAACACAGGTCATATCGGGGCTGTCACCTCGTCCACTTTTAAAACCCCGATTAAAACTGTGACCTATATACAGATTAAAACGGGGTATAAAACCAACTTTACTGTCCTTGCTTGTAGCCAGCCCTGGTCATGTCAACCATGAGGGTCAGCCCAGGACGGCCACCGCGTTGTGGGAAAACCCACATGTGACAGTTCCACGTGATTGTGTGTTAAAGGTTTGACTAAACAGTACCCTGTGTGTTAACAATGTGACAGTGCCACGTGATCCTGTTGTTGCAGGTTCCCTGAAGATTTTGTGACACGAAGTCCTAAAAATGCCAGTCTGCAGTGCTGCTGTGACCTAGTTCTGCAGGACATTCTGAAGAGGACTGGTCAGTAAGTTCGCGTAAAAGGTTTAAAACAAATAAACAAAAAAAAACTAAAGGGTTCCCATGACCTCTGCGGCCATAGGGGAGCAAGATGTCAGGGATCTCCGTTTTTCCGGGGGTCAGACAGCATATTAAGGGGCGGCGTCCATCTCCTCTCTCTTCGCTGCTTTACTTTCTCTGACTCTATAAAGGGCAGGTACCCATTTACAGCTGGGGTGAACTGAGGGATTGAACTGAAGCCAAGGAGCGGAAAATGGTCACCCATCCAATTGGTAACCACGCTGGATGCTGTTTAAACCTTAGTTTGGGGAAAAGCGAGTGCTGTGACCACTGAGCTATGCCGGTCCCCTGGGTTCACATAGTTGACTGTTAATTGATTCCTGTGCTCCACTGTGAGGATGACGGGGCGTCTGTCAGTATGAATAGCATACCACCTTCTGGAAATTTTGTGCAAGGAATTCCCTCTTTTCTATACTCTCTCACGTTTCTATCTTGTTCCTTTCCTCCATGTCACCTCCTTGTCTTTTTCCTTTTAAAAGCCATTGCAGGACCACCACACCACCACCCTTACCCCACCCCAAAAGAAATCCCCTTAAATTACTAAAACACTTTCCCAAACTTACAATAATCACCAAGTCAAAATTAAGACAACAGCTTGGATTCGTAAAAAATCCCCAACCCAAAACCAAAATAAAAACCCACACAATTTTAAAGTTCTGACCACACACAAAAATATAAAAAAAAATTAAAACAACTTCAGATGCTGCAAGACCGTTGGCTATCGCTGGACGGACAGGCAAGCCTGAGGACTGCATGAGGCCGTGCGGCAGTCAGCTGTACCACCCGGGACACCCAGCTGTGCTGT
>JASPKP010000361.1:17500-20000 GCA_030674155.1 Stramonita haemastoma
TACATACATACATACATACATACATACATACGGACGGACGGACGGACGGACGGACGGACGTATATCTATCTATCTATCTATCTATCTATCTATCTATCTATCTATCTGTCTGTCTATCTATCTATCTATCTATCTATCTATCGATCGATCGATCGATCGATCGATCGATCGATCGATCGATCGATCGATCGATCGATCGATCGATCGATCGATCGATCGATCGATCGATCTATCTATCTATCTATCTATCTATCTATCTATCTATCTATCTATCTATCTATCTATCTATCTATCTATCTATCTATCTATCTATCTATCTATCTATCTATCTATCTATATCTCCATGCCATTCTATTTCATTCCATTCCATTCATGCCATCAATCGCAGATTCTCAAGTCCACATACGCGCTATACCAGAGAGCTGCAAGATGTCGATGAAAAACGAGTCCTCAGGGGGCCTGAGAATCACCATCCCGCTAACCTCCTTCGCCATTGTCGGGCGCCACCAGCAACCTCAGTCGCACCCGAACCCGCTCTGCCTGAGGAATGCGAAGATTATGGAACTGGTGGTGAAGGTATTTATTTATGTATTTATTTAGTTATTTATTTATGTATTTATTTATTTATCTATTTATTTGTTCATTCATCTTTCGCACACGTTAAACCCTGTTCCACTTTTCGCAAGAGTAGGCCATTGTGTGCCGGTTACGGTGGGAACAACAGATAGCAAGATTTACAACAACAACAACAACAAAAAATCCTGCATACACACAAGGGGACTAGATGTTAATAAAAACAAAAAACAAAAAACAAAAAACACGTGTGCTTATTCCACTTTCTTCAATATATAAAAGAATATAAATAAATAATAAGTAAAATTAAAATAAATAAGTGAACAAATATATTATTCCGCTATCCTCGATATAAATAAATAAATAAGTAAATATAAATAAAATGAATATTGATACATCAAATAAATAAATGAATAGATCAAAATAAAATAAAGGAATATAAACTAAAAAAAAAACAACTAAAAAAAACACTAAAAATAAAAAAAATCAATCAACTAAACTCAACTCACTACAGGTACCGTCGTCAAACCAGTGCTGCGCCACACTGGAGCAGCTGCAGCGGTACCTGCAAGGGCAGGTCCTGGACGTGTGGGTGAAGAAAGCGGTGGCCTGCGGCAAGAGACCTGTCCGCCCCATCTTGAGACTGAAGGACGGCCACAACGCCGCCCTTTACCTCGCCGGCGCCGCTAACACCCTCATGGAACAGTCCCTGCACCGCCCTTCAGGATGATGACCTCTTCCCCCCCGCCCTGTGGGGAAAGGAGGAGAGGGAGAGAGAGAGGGAGAGAGAGAGAGGGTGAGAGAGAGAGAGAGAGAGAGAGAGAGAGAGAGAGAAGAGAGAGAGAGAGAGAGAGAGAGAGAGAGAGAGAGAGAAGAGAGATAGAGAGACAGAGAGAGACAGAGACAGAGAGACAGAGACAGAGAGAGACAGAGAGAGACAGAGAGAGACAGAGAGAGAGAGAGACAGAGAGAGACAAGAGAGAGAGAGAGACAGAGACAGAGAGAGAGAGACAGAGAGAGAGACAGAAGAGAGAGAGAGAGAGAGAGAGAGAGAGAGAGAGAGGAGAGAGAGAGAGAGAGAGAGAGAGAGAGAGAGAGAGAGAGAGAGAGAGAGAGAGAGAGAGAGAGAGAGAGAGAGATGAACACGAAAGTGTGACTTCGGTATTGAGTTGGGATCTGGACGAAAGCTTGTCTGTCTTCTTCGAGTGTTGTCGTCAGCAATAATTGTCTTTGTATGTCTTGTTTTTTTTGTTTTGTTTTACTCAAACGTGACGCATTTAAACGTTCGAAACAATCTTCAGTCAAGAATCGAACAGTATTACCTTGTGAAGGTAAACCAAAGTGGGTAGAATCGATTGACGAGAGTCAAGAGTTCGGTGCCATACTTATCGCGGATATTAACTTATTGAAACGGATTGACCTCAGTGATGAAGAAATAAACATTTGTTATGGTTCAGGATCTGATTCTGTGTTTGGTGGCATTCTTCTTGTTTGTTGTTCTGTAATGTGTGTGTGTGTGTGTGTGTGTGTGTGTGTGTGTGTGTGTGTGTGTGTGTGTGTGTTGTGTGTGTGTGTGTGTGTGTGTGTGTGTGTGTGTGTGTGTGTGTGTGTGTGTGTGTGCGTGAAGAGAGAGAGAGAGAGAGAGAGAGAGAGAGAGAGAGAGAGAGAGAGAGAGAGAGAGAGAGAGAGAGAGAGAGAGAGAGAGAGAGAGAGAGAGAGAGAGAGTGTGTTGTGGTATGCGCGCGTGTGTGCGTGCGTGTATGCGTGTGTGTGTACGTATGTGTGTATATGTGTGTGTGTGTGCATGTGCGCACGCGCACGCACGTGTGTTCTTGATCTAGAAAAACGAACAAGTCGTAACTGACTTCATAAGCCTGGAGAATGTCAGTACAAAAGAACGCCTTTCAAGCAACCTCTCCGGGCACTT
>JASPKP010000361.1:37500-40000 GCA_030674155.1 Stramonita haemastoma
CTCCCTCTCTCTCTCTCTCTCTGTTTTTTTAAAATTACGTTATCCCTGATAAGGGCGGGGACTGGATATAGAAAAGCACACGAGTGCTTGTTTATTATCCTCGAAATAAAAGAATTTGATATGATTTGATCTGATTTGATCTGTATTTCTCTTCTCCAATCTGTTTCTGTCTGTCTGTCTGTTCTGTCTGTCTGTCTGTCTGTCTGTCTGTCTGTCTGTCTGTCTGTCTGTCTGTCTGTTCTGTCTGTCTGTCTCTCTCTCTTCTCTCTCTCTCTCTCTCTCTCTCTCCTCTCTCTCTCTCTCTCTCTCTCTCTCTCTCTCTCTCTCAAAAATCCCCTCCCTCACCCGATGTTCTTTGTGTGAATACTGAATAAATGATGTAAAAGCATTGTTTTTTCTGCTTTTGAACAATTTTCCCGCCTTTGAAGTGATGTGTGAAAAGAACTATTAAAATTTTCAGTCAGGTTCTGTCAAACGACACGTACCACGATCTTCTGTCGCCAAAACAAACAGAAAGTCTGTCGCCATCAGAGGACCTTCAAGTCAAGTCAAGTCAAGTCAAGTCAAAAGCACTTTGATCCTCCCCTGAAGGGTAATTACAATACTGACAGACATCAAACTGGCTGACAGCTGATATTTATTTGTCATGAGAAGCTCCAAAATTGGGGTTAAATTCTGTTGTTTTGTGTGTGTGTGTTGTGTTTTTTTTTTTTGGCAAGTCCAAAAATGGTGTCACTCAAGGCAGACGTGCCATTTACAGAGGGGGGTGGGGGTGGGGGAGGGAGGGAGGAGGGGGACTCATCGTGAGGGTTTGATAGAGAGATGTTATGCTTTTTTGTGAAGTTGTGCTTTTGATTCAAAGTGAAAGCATTAAATGATGGATTGTCCTATTTATTTTATTTTTTTTTTTTACTCTGTGTGTACGTTTACCATCTTGCTCTTAGATTTGTTTGGTGGTGTTTTTTTTAGGTCGTTTTCTTAATTTTTGGTTTTCTTTTTTGTTTCGTTCTTAGGTTTCGTTTTTTTTAGGGTGTGGGGTGGTGGAGAGGTTGTTTGTTTAGTATTGTTGTTTTGTGTTTTTCTGTTGTTTTTGGTGTGTATGGGTTTTATGTTGTTGATACTTTTGTTGTCTTTTGTTTTGTTTTTTCGAGAGAGGGGGGGGGGGAACTTGTTCTAGAGCTACCTCCAATTCACATAGCCCCATTCCGACTTCAAAGATGACGTCCGAACCCGACATAAGTGTGCTCACTCACTCAGTCTGGCTCCGCGACTGAGCTAACACTGTCTTTAGTAGGGAGCCTAGTAGGTGGCTTCCTGCGTATGTTAGCTCAGAACAGGCACCACTGAACACCACCAAAGTGACCCAGCAGAAGTGCAGGGCCCCTCTGGCTGGTGACCCTTCCGCGGCCTGATATTGATGGGCTCCTTGTGGATTTGCGACACTTGAGGATGCGACATAACGAAACTGGGTATGGCTGTGGCGGGGAGATTGGAATGCGCTCCGTGGGAATAGGGGGACAGGAACGTCACGGAAGATCAGGCAGCAAAACAAAACAAAAATTGTATAACGATGTGTGTGGTGTGTGTGTGTGTGTGTGTGTGTGTGTGTGTGTGTGTGTGTGTGTGTGTGTATGTGTGTGTGTGTGTGTGTGTGTGTGTGTGTGTGTGTGTGTGTGTGTGTGTGTGTGTGTGTGTGTGTGTGTGAGATAGACAGACAGACAGAAAAGCACAGAAGAGAGAGAGAGAGAGAAGAGAGAGAGAGAGAGAGAGAGAGAGAGAGAGAGAGAGAGAGAGAGAGAGAGAGAGAGAGAGAGAGAGAGAGAGAGAGACTGCGAACGTGTTGTGCAGAATAGGCCTTGGCCTCTCCATGAAAGGGTAGTGTGTGTATATAATCAACATTTCAAAACAAATTACATAGAACACTTTGGAAAGCAGAAGAACGATATCTCAAGCACAAAGAGTATTCCTGATTTGAAAAGCCTCATACACAAGTAAACTTGCCAGTCGCTTGTGAATGCATTCGTTAGCAGACGACACAAGCAACAACGTCTGAACATGGAAGGACATCTAACATATTTTACTGCATCAAAATACTTCAAAGATCATTGAACATAGGAAAACAGAGGACAAAATGAACTTCATCTTCGACATAACGCTTTCCATGGTGGACAAAGAATCTATATAACGGTGTTGTTTGTAGTTTATTTATTTATTTATTTTGTTTGATTTTATATCTCTTTATGTCACAACAGATTTCTTTGCGTAAAATTCGGGCTGCTCTCCACATGGAGAGCGCGTTGCTACAAGTGCAGCAACTACCCAGTTATATTTTTCCTGTCTGCAACTGTATTTGTTTTCCTATCAGTGTGGCTTTTTCCTACAGAATTTTGCCAGGGACAACCCCTTTGTTGCGTGGGTTCTTTTACGTGCGCTAAATAATGACGTCTAATGGATAGGGGAAAAGTTTGGGGCCCAGACGGGATTCGAACCACCGCACACT
>JASPKP010000361.1:45000-50582 GCA_030674155.1 Stramonita haemastoma
TAATGTATATAAATACTTAGGAATCTGTTTTTCTACAAAACTTAGTTTCACAACTGCATGTAAAGATCTGGCAAGTCGAGGTAAACGAAGCTTGTTATTGGTTTTGAGAAAATTGCGAATATTGAATAATAACTCCTTTGACTTGTTCATTAAAATATTTGATGCCCAAATACAACCCACTGTGCTATATGGTGCAGAAATTTGGGGTTTGGATGCAGCTGTAACGCATTGTGAATCAGTGCACCTCTTTGCTTTAAAGCAGTTCTTAGGCTTAGATGGACGAACGCCCAATGATCTTGTGTATAGTGAAACCAATAGATATCCTCTCTCTGTTAATGCTGCTGTAAGATGTATTAGATACTGGATTAAGATTCTACATATGGATGAGAACAGGCTACCTTTTAAATCTTACAAGATGCTTTATGATCTAGATGTGAAAGGGAAAAACAACTGGGCTACACAAATACGCACCTGTTTATGTGAACTCGGTTTTGGATTTGTTTGGCTCAGTCAAGGTGTGGGAAATTGTAGAGAATTTATAAACACTTTCAGACAAAGACTGATTGACTGCCGATGGCAGCAATGGAATGATCATATACAAACCAGTGAAAGGTATCAAATGTATAGACAATTTATAAGTACACATGATATCAAACCTTATTTAAAGCTTGATATGGACATACATTTGAAAAGAATTATGTCAAAGTTTAGACTTGGTGTATCAGATATAAATGTTCATAAATTCAGATACAGAGGATATGATGTTGATGACCTCAGGTTACTATGCCCGTTATGTAAGCAAGCACCTGAAAATGAGGTGCATTTTGTGTTGTGCTGTCCAGTGTTAGAGGATGTTAGGCAGAGTTACATTCCTGTGAAATATAGAAAGCAGCCTAATTCATTTAGACTCTGTTTACTCATGGCATCAAGTCAGCCTGAGGTTGTGCGCAGCCTCACTCTATATTTGTGTAAAGCCTTTAGAATAAGAGATACTTTATTATCGTAAGTCATATTTTTGTTACTGTTTTTGTTGCTATACAATTCTGCTGTTTTCATTGCTGTTGTCTTTTATTCCACCAAAACACTAAGCAGTTTGGCAACCCCCTTCATGTATGGGCCAATGGCCTTTTTGTGAATAAACTTTTCGAGTTCGAGTTCGAGTTCGAGTTCGAGTGCTCTCTCTCTCTCTCTCTCTCCTCTCTCTCCTCTCTCTCTCTCTCTCTCTCTCTCTCTCTCTCTCTCTCTCTCTCTCTCTCTCTCTCTCTTCTTATCCTCCAATAAAAGAAGTTTGCCTTGCCTTGCCTTGCCTTGCCTTGCCTCGCCTTCTCTCTCTCTCTCTCTCTCTCTCTCTCTCTCTCTCTCTCTCTCTCTCTCTCACTCTCTCTATATATATATATATATATATATATATACATATAATTATATATATATTATATGTATATATTATATGTCATTATTATCAATGTTAAAAGATCTTTTCATTTCTATTCTTAAAAAATAAATTCCTTTTCAAATCATATATACAAAACAGTCTGGTGCGAACAGCCATCCTGTAATGAATACAGATTATAGCAAATAATTTTTTTACATATATATTAAAGGGTGGGAGAGAAATACAAACAGGTATACATCCCTTTAACCACCCAAGACAAAACAAAAAACAACACTAATCAAAAACACGTGCAAACAAACATAACAGAAATAAATCTCAACCCCCCCAACCCCCCCCCCCCCCCCCCCCCCCCCCCCCCCCCGCTTAAGAAAAAGTAAAACCATTCTTCAAGGACATCGAGAAAAAGATAAAACCCACACCAATAACACTACCCAGCCGTGTGAAAGTTTTTAGTTTGTTTGTTTAATTTTTTTTTTTTTAAACCTTTTGAAACTGAGTCATAATGCAGTGATGATATTCAAGTCGAACAGAGTGTATATATACTGTGCACCAATATGTGGTGAAACGTGGGAATGACATCTCCGCAGGTGTCAGAAATGTTGGTACCTTACACTTTTTAAATTATTTTTTTTCTTTCTAGAAATAGTATAAGTATTTCAAAAGAAGGTAGAATATCTTTTGCATCTTCGCATATACATGTAGAATATTACAAGAATTAAGTCAAAATTTTTTTGTCGGATTACTTTCTTTAACCAAAGAGAAAAAAAAAAAGAAGAAAAACCCCGACGCTCTTGTTGAATGGGGAGAGTCGATCAATAAGTGTTATTTTTTTCTGTGAATAAAATACAGTTTTGAACTTGCCAGTACCAAAAATACATTGGACAATTATTCTCTTTTTGAACACGACACAAAGAACGCTTATTTGATTCTTAGCTTCGATGCCCCATATTTTTCAACTTTTTTTGTTGTTGAATTCAATCTAAGTAAAAAAAAATATATATATATAAAAAAACTCAATCAACCAAATAAAAGCACTCCAAACCTTAGTCATCAAACTATCTCAGCTTCACGTCCGAGATTTGTAGAATTTTTCTGCAGACTTTTTGTCCATAATTTTTTTAAAATAATTATCTTTTGTTCCACCCTATGGACCCGGCTGGATCAGTGTGTTCCTGCTCAGCAAGTCAGAAAAGAGCATAGCTCCTTATGGTACACAGCAGATTCCTGCCTTTGGTCGTAACTGTCATTTTCAGTTGGAACAGGTAAAATGGTAAAGGTGTTCCCGTAACCTATGCCGTTGTTAGGGAGCGAGGTGTCAGAGACCTCAGCTTCTCCAGGGCCCAGCATTTCATGGGTGGCGCCCATCTCTCTCTGTCTCTCTCTGTGAAGCAAACAGACACCGTATTTTCATTAATTTTGCCGTTAGGTGCATACAGTACTGGTTTAAATTATTAAAGATGAATAACGATAGGCTACCACGAGAGGCATACAACATGTTGCTTGATTTAGATGCAAAGAGTAAAACTAACTGGGTTTCTAATATACGAACATGTTTATCGGAAATGGGACTTGGATATGCATGGATATATACCAGGGGGTAGGACAAGTAAATGCATTTCTTAAAAACTCTTCGTCAGAGAATGATAGATTGTAGATGGCAAAAGTGGGAAAACCATATCAACTCTAGTGATAGATTTGATATAATACAGGGTTTATAGTTCAACACATGTAGTAAAGAAATACCTTTCAGTAAACATGGATAAACACTTGAGATTAGTTCTAACTAGATTCCGATGTGGCATATCGGACATTACTGCACATGCTCTCCGCTATAGATGAGTATCTGCTACCGATATGTTATGCCCACTATGTAAAGAATCAACTGAAGACGAAGTCCATTTTGTTTTGAAGTGTCCTGCTCTCACTACGTTTCGTGTAAAATTGATTCCTGAGAAATTCTATGCCCATCCTTGTTTATTCCGGTTAGGTTTGCTGATGGGATCAGTCCCTGATAAAACTGTTCAAAATCTGGCTCTATTTTTATATAAGGCTTTTCTGTTACGAGAAAAAACTTACGTCCTAGCTTATCTTGTGTTTGGTATCGATGTATTGTTTGCTGTTTTGTATTTGGTATGAATATATATAAAATTTATTTATATATATAATATATATATATATATATATATATATATATATATATATTGTTTTTTTTCTGCCCCTTCATATGCGGCTATGGCCTTACATGAATAAATCATCTGAAGTCTGTCTCTGTCTGTCTGTCTGTCTGCCTGTCTGTCTGTCTATCTGTCTCTCTCTCTGTCTCTCTCTCTCTCTGTGCTTTAATTTCCTTGTCTTTAAAGAGGGCAGGTACCCATTTATAGCTGGGTGAACCGGAGGACCGTATTGATAGGCGCACTAACTGTCACCTATCCAAAAGGTCACCAGTCTTAGCTTGGGGAGAGCGAATGGAATACTGAATGTGTTATCCGAGTTCTCTTAAACACACACACACACACACACACACACACACACACACACACACACACACACACACACACACACACACACACACACACACACACACGTGTACCAATGTACCATTTGGAAATAAAATTTTGACTTTGACTTTGACTTTGACTTTCACACACACACACACACACACACACACACACACACACACACACACACACACACACAATCTTTTTTGTAGTTTTAACTATACAAACATATCTGCTTTACATATTATAACAAAGTCTGATGTACTTTCATATGTTGCACCAACAGATCGAAAACTTCGAAAATCCCCAGCATTATGAAGAAGACCTCTGATACAATCATGAAATGACCTATTCAATCCCAGTTTTGATAGAGACAGGTTTGCCTCCAATCATAAAATTGGGATCACAATTTTTTTTTTAAAAATCAGAGATGTCAAGCTCCTCTGTCGTTTCCACCTTCATTGATGATAATAACACCTAAGTCTCTATTTGCTTCACACACACACACACACACACACACACACACACACAACACACACACACACACACACACACCACACGCCCACACACGCCCCCCCCCCTCCCCCCCCACACCCCCCCCAAAAAAAAAACCATACTTCTTAAGTCAGACCCTAATAATTTGCCAAGC
Organism: Stramonita haemastoma; assembly: GCA_030674155.1. Taxonomy (NCBI): domain Eukaryota; kingdom Metazoa; phylum Mollusca; class Gastropoda; order Neogastropoda; family Muricidae; genus Stramonita; species Stramonita haemastoma. The sequence continues at coordinate 49,541 of JASPKP010000361.1, forward strand.
AAGCGTACTTGACTATAAAGTGAACAAAATAGGTTGTTATCTGTGTGTTGTTATCACCGTAACTTACTTTACACACATACCCAGGTTAATTTAACGCGTTAAGGTGTTACCCTAGCGTACATTCTATTTTCCAATCCCACCGAACCCCGCCATGGGTGGCTTAGCTGCCTGATGCCTGTGTGGCAGACAGTCTCTTCCACGGGGGGTTACATTTAGAACACACGTAAACCCCGTGGTCTAAAGACAACGCACCTCGTCCCGATCGTCTAGAAAGCGAAAAATTAATTCTTCAGGGTCGATTCCCCGGCCCGGTTGAACCCGCTTGTCTGCTGTCTTCTGTCCTCCGGGTTGTAGCTGAGTGGTTGCCGTGCTCTTCTGAAAATGGTGTGTCCCCTTTCACGGCTGATTTAATATTTATATCCATAAATTAAAAAATAATAAAAATAATAATGATAATAAAATTTTTTTTAAAAATAATATCCATGTTCCAGCTTTGGCAAAGTTCAGGATGAATCAATGCATGCAGGCAGCCTTGTCACCATCGTATATGAAAGATATTTGTGTTTTTTTGTATTTATTTCTCTTATTTTAATCTTTTATATCGAGGATAATGGAATAAGCACACATGTGGGGTGTTTTTTTTTTACATCCAGTCCCCGTGGGTATGCAGTTTTGGTAAATCATGTCATCTGTTTCCCACCGGCACACAATGGCCTATTCTTACGAAAAGCGGAACAGGATTTAACTTGTGCCGCAAGATGTTCTGGTTACGTGAGTGACGCTGCTCATTGTGGCGACGCACTTCCCCGGGGAAAACAGTCCGAATTTCACGCAGAGAAATCTGCCCTGACTATAAGTGCTATACAATACAATACAACACAATACAACACAACACAACCAATTCAATACAGAGCATACAATACATACAATACAATACAATAATACGAATACATACAATACGATACAATAGGAGCTAGCCCGGGGTTTGAGATGTTTGCAAGCCCCCGGGGCATTTAAAAGCAAATAAACAGAGCATGTAACA
>JASPKP010003605.1:0-19425 GCA_030674155.1 Stramonita haemastoma
ATTTTTAGTTTCAAAATGTAGGGGGTAGTTTTGATGTGACAGTACTTCAGATGCGTACATGCACACACAAGCTTGCGAGCCACACATGCGCAAACACACACACACACACACACACACACACACACACACACACACACACACACACACACACAGGTTACTGATTGGTATTGTAGTAATGTAATCAAAGTCTTTGTGGTTTAGAGAGAGAGAGAGGGGTGGGGGTGGGTAGGCACAAAATTAATGTATGGTAAGATTTCCTTACATGCCACTGGTCATGAAGGCCTGTTGACGTACAAGTCCCCCCCCCCCCCCCCCCCCCCCCCCTTGAAAGCTTGAACAATTGGCAGGGCCTTTGACCAATCTCGCTTTTGTTTTCGTTCCTCAGCTCCAGGTTCATCAATGGTGAGATTTTGCCTATGTGACCGTTTTTGCCCACCATTAAGGTAGCTACATTCCGACTTCGCGGATGATGTATACACACGATACTTGTGTGCATGTGTTTTAAAGATTTTATCTCATCCATTCCCACTGGCAGACAATGGCCTGCCCTTCCGAAAAGAGAAACGGGGTTTATCGTGTGTGCTAGATATTCTGTGTGCACTTGCACACAGGACATGGGTTTATAGTCTCATTCGAAAGACTTTTGGGGGAGTGGAGTGAAATTGGAATTGGCACTAATGTTAGCTCCAGAGGAAAATTCGCCTTGAAATAGCCTATCTGGATGGTAGCTGAAACATGGGCTTGATCCTGGTTGTCAGGTGGTGAACACAACGCTCTAAAGGTAAAAGGTAAGTAAAGGTGTCTCATAACCTATGTGGTCGTAGGGGAGCGAGGCATCAGAGTCCTCAGCTTCTCTAGGGGCCAGCATATTGAGGGCGGCGCCCATCTCCTCTCCCTCACTGCTTTACCTTCCCTGACTCTTAAAGAGGGCAGGTACCCATTTACAGCTGGGTGACCTGGGGGACTGTAGCCGAGGCGCGCAAAGGGTCATCCATCCAATTGGCAACCACGCTAGACGCTGCTTAACCTTGCCTGGGGTATGCAAGCGCTCTGACCACTGAGCTTAACGCAACGCTCTAACCACCAGGTTATCCCCATTCCCAACAAACTATGAACATTGCAATTGTAGACAAACACCTACAACTATAGTGTGGGCACAACAGTCACTGATCGTTTTATGCAGCGCAACGTTTGAACTTTTCGTCGTCGTTTTTGTTTTTTCTTCCTCGGCTAGAGCTCCAAGGATCGCCGATGGTGAGGTTTTGCGTATGCGACTGTTTTTGCCTCACGATGAAGGCAGCTGCATTCCGACTTCAGGAATGTATGCTAGGTATGTTCGTGTTTCCGTAACCAAACTTGGGGGACTTGATGTAAAGAAAGCACAAGAGTGCTTATTCCATTATCCTCGATATAAAAGAATAATCACATACACACGCGCGCGCGCACACATGCACGCACACAATGCACACGCACGCACACATGCACATGCACGCACACGAACACGCACGCACATGCACACACACACAAAACACACACACACACACACGTGCGCGCGCTAGCGTGCGCGCCTTCTCCTACTCTTCCCTACATTACGGTAATTTTTTTTTTACTTGTTGTTTCTTTTTTGTCATCAGAAACTTCCCAGCAACCTCGTACCTTCTCGCCACAAACGCTATGTCGTGATCCACATTGGTTTTTAACTGGGTTGGGTCTGTGTTAGGTAGAGGGTACGGAATGGAGGAAGGAAATGTTTCAACAAAGCTTCACAGGGCTTTGTTTCCATGCACTTCATATCAGGAATATGTTGGACTTCAGATTTCAGAATGGGGATATTCTGCTATCCCTGAAGTTTTCAGAATGGGGAATATTCTGCTATCCCTAAAGTTCTCAGAATGGGGCTATTCTATTATCCCTAAAGTTCTCAGAATGGGGATATTCTGCTTTCACCCGAAGTTCTCTCTGCTCATGGGTTCCCGCCCGTGCAGATTTTGTCAGCGAAGTTCTTTGTCAGACGATGTCTTTGCCATTGAACTGAACTGTCAGTTGCCTTTGAAGATCACCGAGCACCACGTTTCTGATTGCATCTTGGATCCCTTGCTAAAAGATAGAATTACATAGAATAAAATAGGACAGGCTAAAATAAAAGAATATAAAACTAGTAAAACTGTATGCCAAACATGATAAAATAGGGAATAAAACAAAAAACTAGCATAGTAGTAGAAAATAAATTAGTTTAAAAAAATTGGCCACAAAAAAGTGAGTTAAATCAAATTTCAAAATAGGGAAAAAATAGTGCAAGAGATCTAAGGAGAGCAATCTGTGATAGTGATGTCTTGGTGTTCAAACACTGACGCCACCTACAAAGGCTTTGGAGATGTTGGTGATGAGGAAGAGTTACCCCATCTTTGGGACAGTGATTGTGAGAAAGGGTTACCTCATCTTTGGGACATTGGTCTTGAGGAAGTGTGACTTCATCTTTGGCACAGTGGTCACGAGGGAGTGTGACTTCATCTTTGGCACAGTGGTCACGAGGGAGTGTGACATCATCTTTGGGACAGTGGTAATGAGGGAGTGTGACTCTGCCGTCCCCTCACATTTTCCAAACATTTCCTTCAGTTTCTGCCATCCCACCCTTTATTTGACACGTCCTGGCCTGGTTAGTCATCATGTGAATCACATGGGAGACGTCGCTATAGCAACGGGGCTGTATCATGTGGATCACTTGGGAATCATCGCTATAGCAACGGGGCTGTATCACGTGAACCACATAGGAGTCATCGCTATAGCAACAGGGCTGTATCACGTGGACCACATAGGAGTTCTCTTCTGACCCTGCGATGTAATCTGGAGATTTCTCCCTCAACAACCCCGTGCTCTGTAAGTAGTGAGAATGATGATGATGATGATGATGATGATGATGATGATGATGATGATGATGATGATGATGATGATGATGATATAAAAAGAAATGATAATAATAACGGAAATAATAATATATTAAAAAATATATAAAAGAAATGATACACACAGCCTCCAAAAAATGGAACAGTGGGTATATATGGGCTAAAACGACATGATCAGGTGACTGTCATGTTTATCCAAGAAAACCAGCAGAATTTTCAGTGGTACTGATTGGGACTGCCTTGCTTTCAGGGGCTGTGGGACCGTAACCATGGACCCATGTGCAGTGGCAGCCATGATGAACTGGGGTCCTTTGTGGAAGAGTGGTAATGCTATGGTTTAAAGACAGGTATGATAAACTCTTTGTTGTCATTGGGCTCTGAAAGCCAAAGGCCTTTTTCTTTTTTTACTAAATTGCCTGGTATCCCTCATTGTTGATGAAAAAGATAAACATAATTATGCAAATCGAGGTCATTTCTCTTTTTTTTCTGTGTTTGTGAACATTTTGCAAATGTATTCATCAACTTAAAAAAAGACTGCCTTCAAATACTTTTGAAAATGAAATATAACATTATGTACAAGTTTCGAGTCTGTTTTGAAATATTGAAACAATGAAATTTTGAACTCGTAAAGTAACTGGACAGTATGTCACATGTAAATAATAATCCTTCATTCAATCTTTCCTTAAGTAACATGGTCAGGTGACTGTCATGTTTGTCCAAGAAAACCAGCAGAATTTTCAGTGGTACTGATTGGGAATGCCTTGCTTTCAGGGGCTTTGGGACTGGAACCATGGACCCATGTGCAGTGGCCGCCATGATGAACTGGGGTCCTTTGTGGAAGAGTGGTAATGCTATGGTTTAAAGACAGGTATGTTGAACTCTTTGTTGTCATTGGGCTCTGAAAGCCAAAGGCCTTTAAAATTTTTGTCCCTACTAAATAGCTGTATCCCTCATTGTTGATGAAAAAGATAAACATAATTATGTAAATCGGTCATTTCGCTTTTGTCTGTGTTTGTGAACATTTTGTAAATTGATTCATCAACTTAAAAAGACTGCTTTCAAATAAATGTTGAAGAATATTTGTAACATATGTACGGGCTTCGAGGTTGTTAAATAAATATGAAATCATTAAAATTTGAACTGATAAATAACTGGGCAGTACAGTGCAGTTTGTAAATAATCATCCTTAATTGCCTCTTTTTAAGTAACTTAGTCAAGAGTCTGTCATGTTTGTCAACAACAAAAAAAACCAGCAGAATTTTCAGTGGTACTGATTGGGACTGCCTTGCTTTCAGGGGCTTTGGGACTGGAACCAAGGACGCCGTGTGCAGTGGCAGCCATGATGAACTGGGGTCTCTTTGTGGAAGAGTGGTAATGCTGTGAGTAAAAGAAAGGTATGATAAACTCTTTGTTGTCATTGGGCTCTGAGAGCCAAGGACCTTTTTTTTTCACCAAATTGCCCGTATCCTTCATTGCTGATGAAAAAGACAAACATGTGTCAGTTGAGGTCCTTTCACTTTTTTCTGTGTTTGTGAACATTTTGCAAATTGATTCGTCAACTTAAAAAGGCTGCTTTCAAATAATTTTGAAAATAAAATGTAACATTACGTACTGGTTTCGAATTTGTTAAAAATATTAAATCAACTAGACTTGAACTTATAATGTAATTATGAGCTTTTCTCGATATAAAAGAATAGATAAATAAATAAATGGGCAGTATGGTACACTCTGCAAATAATCCTTTATTCAGTCTCTTCTAAAGTAATTTGGTCAGGAGTCTGCCATGTTTGTGCAAGAAAACTGGCAGAATTTTCAGTGGTACTGATTGGGACTGCCTTGCTTTCAGGGGCTGTGGCACTGGAACCAAGGATCCCTGTGCAGTGGCCGCCATGATGAACTGGGGTCTCTTTGTGGAAGAGCGGTAATGCTATGCTTTAAAGACAGGTATGATAAACTCTTTGTTGTCATTGGGCTCTGAAAACCAAAGGCGGATATTATTATTATTTTTTCAATACATTGCCTCAGATCCTCTTTGTTGATGAAAAAGATAAACAAAATTATGAAAATCAAGGTCATTTCAGTTTTTGTTTTGTGTTTGTGAACATTTTTCAAATTGATTCATCAACTTAAAAAGCTGCTTTCAAATAATTTTGAAAATGAAATATAACATTATGTGCTGCTTGCGAACTTGTTAAAAAAACGAACATTAAATCAATTAAACTTGAACTCATTATGTAATTATGAGCTATCCTTGATATGAAAGAATAAACAGATAAATAAATAAAAAATAAATAAATAAATGAATGATGAATGAATGATAAATAATACATAATACATAAATACATAAATACATGCATAAATAAGTAACTAGGCATTATGGTACACTTTGGAAATAATATATTTAATTCAATCTCTTTTTAAGTAACTTGGTCAGGAGTCTGCCATGTTTGTCCACGAAAACCAGCAGAATTTTCAGTGGTACTGATTGGGACTGCCTTGCTTTCAGGGGCTGTGGAACTGGAACCATGGACCCCATGTGCAGTGGCAGCCATGATAAACTGAGGTCCTTTGTGGAAGAGTAGTAATGCTATGGTTTAAAGACAGGTATGTTGAACTCTTTGTTGTCATTGGGCTCTTAAAACCAAAGGCGTTTTTTTTTAATAAATTGCCTGGTACGCCTCATTGTTGAGAAGAAGATAAACATATTATATAGATCAAAGTCATTTCACCTTTTTTTTGTTTGTTAAACATTTTGCAAATTGATTCATCAACTTAAAAAAGACTGCTTTTAAATAATTTTGAAAAATATGAAATGTTAAATGATGTACTAGTTTCGATTTTGTTTCGAAATATTTAAACAATAAAATTTGAACTCGTAATGTAATTATGAGCTATCCTTGATATGAAATAATAACAGATAATAAATAAATAATAAATAGATAAATAAATAAATAAATGAATGAATGAATGAATGAATGAATGAATGAATGAATGAATGAATGAATGAATGAATGAATAATAAATAAATAACTGGGCCTTATTGTACACTTTGGAAACAATATATTTCTTAATTCAGTCTCTTTTTAAGTAACTTGGTCAGGAGTCTGTCATGTTTGCCCAAGAAAACCAGCAGAGTTTTCAGTGGTACTGATTGGGACTGCCTTGCTTTCAGGGGCTGTGGGACTGGAACCATGGACTCCATATGCAGTGGTCACCATCATGAACTGGGGTCGTTTGTGGAAGAGTGGTAAAAAGAAAGGTATGTTAAACTCTTTCTTGTTATTCTGCTCTGAAAGCTAAAGATAAAATCCATCTTTGAGTGAATATGAATTTTTGTTTTCAAAGTGTTATTTCAGTTTAAACAAATGGAGTGAATCTGAAATATACGTCTTTAAAAAGGACTTAATGAAGGTTTTCCCCCCAAATTGACGATATTAAATCCTCTTAGATTTGAACTAGTAAATCAAAATAGGAAATAATGAGCCACGTCTTTTTCAGCTGATGAAGCCATATTGAAATTATGTTAATCTATTGTTTAAGTGATAGGATGAAATCAGATTTAAGCTAGTAGAGCCCTGAACATTTTCCCTGTCACTGACGATTTCTTAACGGCTTTCAGGAGCTCCAGGACTGGAATCAAGTGCCAAAGACCAGACACGTCATCAGGCACCACATGTCGGTTACCAGGACGTGACGAGGTAACATCAAATTCATTGATTCCTTTTTCTGGCCCAGGCCAAAGCTTCGTCAGTTAGTGATACCAGCTAGGGGCCAAGGTCTAGACTGAAATGGTGTTACATTTTAAATGGTGTCGAGATTTGTCTTCAGCTGGGACACGCTCGAGGCGAAGAATCCTGCACTCTAAAGGAGAAAAATCCTCTGAAGTTGGAGTATGGTTGCCTTTATGGTGAAGTACTCGAAAAGTCATACACGCAAACTCCACATCCAGAGTGTAGTTAACAATCTGATGGTGACATGTGGTATTCTGTCTCCTCTCCAGCTGGTAATATAATGTAACAATCTGACAGTGACATGGCATTCTAACTCCTTTTCAGCTGGTAATGTCATACAATATAAGAAGTAGAAATAAATAAATAAATGAATAAACAAACACATCTGTGTGCTTTGAGAAATAAACCAGCAGCATAATCCTTAAAACTGATTTTTTTTTTTTTTTTTTTACATTAGCAAACAAGAGAATTTGGCTTGACCTTTAACACTGTCAGTCAACAAGCGCCATCAGTGTGTGATGAAAGGTAAGAAAAAAATCACAGGACGTCAGGTTTGTGTGTGCAATGCAGTGCAGTGCATGATTTGGTCTATGATACTACTTTCAGCAGTGCCTAGGCTGCAGTACAGGATGAGCTGTAAAAGTCAGTTTCTGGAAGAACAAAAAAAGTTTGAAGCTTATGGTTAAGGAGTTAGTGTAGCTGACAACAGCCAACAAGGGAACATGAAATAGCGCAAATCAGTATTTTTATCTATTTATTCTTTTATATTAAGGATAATGGAATAACCACTCATGTGCTTTTTTACATCAAGTTCCCTTTGTGTATGCAGTTTTGTAAATCTTGTCATCCGTTCCCACTGGCACACGGTGGCCTAATATCACGGGCCTAGACAACCATTTCTCAAACTTTAATTTTTTAACATTTCCATCGGCATAAAGACATGTAAAACGGTCGCTTACGCAAAATCTCGATCTCTGATAAACCTCGGAGCTCTAGCGGAAGAATAACAAAAATAAAAAACAGATATAGTGAATGACGATACTGACGATTGTGACGTGTGTTCTGGCAGGAAGGTGAAAACGCCATCCATCCAGGACTTCGCCGTCACCGCACAAGACTTCGCCGCAGAAGACTTCGCCGCAGAAGATTTCGCTGTCGCCGCAGAAGACATCGCTGCAGAAGACATCGCAGCAGAAGATATCACCGCCGTTGCAGAAGAATTCGCCGTCGCCGTCGCCATCGCCGCAGAGGACATCCCCTGATCTGAATAATGATGGTCGTGATTTGAAGTTTTGTTTCCTGATTTGTATTTTAAATGACACGTGTTTGACAGAGGAGAATTCTAGGCTTTCTAGGCAGGCGCATCACCAATGCGATTTAATGAACCAGAACAAATAGTTGTTGGGAAATACTTGTCACAGTGGCTCTTTATGCCCCAACCCATCCATGTACGACTCGACTGGTTTTCATATGTGCTGCTTTTATAAGTGGAAACTGTTGTTAGGTAGATGATGGGTGCAGGTGCGAAGGAATTACCATAATGATGCGTGTTTATTTATTTAATTCATTTATTTATTCATTCATTTATTTATTTATTTATTCTTTTATATCGAGAATATTGGAATAAGCACTCTTGTGCTTTTTTACATCCAGTCCCCGTGTGTACGCATTTTTGTAAATATCATCTGTTCCCACCGGCACACGATGGCCTACTCTTACGAAAAGTGAAACAGGATTTAACGTGTGCGCAAGATGTTCTGCATGCGTTCGCACACGGGGCCTCGGTTTATAGTCTCATCCGAAAGACTTGTGGGGAGAGTGGAGTCAGCACTGATGTAAACTCCGGGAGAAAAATCCCCTCGAAGGCGAATCGAACCCGGGTGGTCAAATTGCGAGTGCGGTGTTCTGACCAGCAGGCTATCCGATCTGTTTGATGTTATTAGGATTTATGATACTCTTTTTTTTTCTTTACAGTATTGTAAAGCAGTTTATGTGGTGATCTACCTCTGGTTATCTTTCCATGATTTTACTGCAGTGAAAAGTTTAATAGTTTCCAGTTAGAAGGGGTGTGTGTGTGTGTGTGTGTGTGTGTGTGTGTGTGTGTGTGTGTGTGTGTGTGTGTGTGTGTGTGTGGGTGTTGTGTGTGTGTGTGTGTGGTGTGTGTGTGTGGTGTGTTGCTGTGTGTGTGTGGTGTGTGTGTGTGTGTGTGTGTGTGTGTGTGTGTGTGATGGGTGTTTGTGTGGGTGTTGTGGTGGAGTGTGTGTGTGATGTTGTGTGATGTGTGTGTGTGTGTTGTTTGTGTATGTTGTGTGTGCTTTTGTGGGTGTGTGTGTATGTGTGTGTGAAACTGCATGTGTGTGTGTTTTGTGTGGATGTTTGTACTTGCATGTGTGTGTGTGTGTGTGTGTGTGTGTGTGTGTGTGTGTGTGTGTGTGTGTGTGTGTGTGTTAATCAAATAGGGGACATGGGCATTACTCTAGGGAAAAGGTGTTAGGAGGGTTAGGACAAAAGTCGGGATCAATGGGGATAGAAAAGAGGGCGATTGACCGTAACAGATTTTTCGCAAGCTAACCTTTCCTTTTTATTTTTGGCCCTCATTTTACTTTTTACTTCACGTGGGTATTTGGGTGGTTAAAGTCTTTGTTTTACATAGATATAACGCCGTGAGGTTGTGGGTTCGACTCTCAGTCCTAAAACTTTCTTTCCAGTTTGACATGAAAATCAAATTTCATATTTCTTTTTAAAAAGCAAAACTCAGGATAGTTGAAAAAGAGCAGGGAGGTACCTCCCGGCTGTCCTAGCAAAATTGGTAGGTTTGTATTCTCAACTGGATCCCTAATGTTCAAATGCAGCTACCTAAATGGTGGGGCTGCGTATGCAAAAAAAATCTTACCGCGAGTAAAAGTTTGGAGCTCTAGCAGGAGAAACAAAGAAATTGTATTCCCAAGTCTTTGACCTGAGGCAGCTTCGATGGCAGCAGAGCTAAAAATTTGGGATTAGAAATCCAAACAAAATCAAGTACCACAGGGCCTTAGCAGTTGATAGGACCAGTAATTTTTAAAAGCAAATTTGAATAGAGCTCCACATTGTTGTCTACAGCCAAGTACCGTCAGTTCTATCTGCTGCTGTGTCCACATGCTTTCCCACACAGACCAGCCAACAGACTGGCAACCCTCCCCCTTTTTGCATGATTCTTTCCCCTTTTTCCATGTGTCCCCCTTTATGCATATGTCGCCCTTTTTGCATGTGTCCCCTTTTTGCACGCTTCCCTTTTGCATGCTTCCTTCCCTTTTCGTATGCTAACTATTCATACTAACCTAACCTGTACACTAACCCTGGCCCCTCATGTGGACACACAGGCAGGTAGATTTAGATGTTACTAGCTGACACAATGGCGAAATTTGAGTTTTGAGGGTTGGGAGGGTTGGTAGAATTTTTGGGAAAGGGGTGGGGGGAGGGGGGGGGTTGAAGTAGGCAGTTAGGACTGTGGGAGTGGAGGGAGAGGTATAACTGTGTGTGTGTTCGTGTGTCTGTCTTCGTGGGTGTGTGTGTGACTGTGTGTGCGTGCGTGCGTGTGTGTGTGTGTGTGTGTGTGTGTGTGTGTGTGTGTGTGTGTGTGTGTGTGTGTGTGTGTGTGTGTGTGTGTGTGTGTGTGGTGTGTGTGTGTGTGGTGTGTGTGTGTGTGTGTGATGTGTGGTGACTGTGTGATGTGTGGACTGTGATTTTGTGGAATGTGGATGTGGTGGTGGATGGTGAGTGGACTGTGTGATGAGAGAGTGTGATGTGTGTGTGTGTGTGTGTGTGTGTGTGTGGTGTGTGTGTGTGTGTGTGTGGACTGCTGTGTGGTGTGACTCGTGTGTGTGTGTGTGTGTGTGTGTGTGTGATGTGTGTGTGTGTGTGTGTGTGTGTGTGTGTGTGACTGTGGTGTGGTGGGACTCGTGGTGTGTGGTGTGTGATGGTGTGTGATGTGTGTGGTGTGTGTGTGTGTGTGTGTGTGTGTGGATGGTGTGTGTGATGTGTGTGGTGGTGTGAGAGAGAGAGAGAGAGGAGAGGGGAGTGTGGTGTGTGTGTGTGTGTGGTGTGGTGTTGTGTGTGTGTGTGTGGTGTGTGTGTGTGTGTGTGTGTGTTGTTGTGTTGTAGATGGTGTGTTAGGCTTATAGATAGATAGATAGATAGATAGATAGATAGATAGATAGATAGATAGATAGATAGATAGATAGATAGATAGATAGATAGATAGATAGATGTGTGTGTATGTATAATGTATATACATTCATTCATACATATATGTATATGATATATGTAATATTAATAAGTTTTGGATAGTTTTATTCACTGCTGATATTTTTGTCTGAAGATTGGAAAAGCTTTCTTGTTCGATTGGGATGAAACACCAGCTCAAAATGATATGGTTCTGTAGTAATCACAAAATTGGCAGAGCTTTTAAGTTTATACAGCAGGCAAATATACTATCTATGTTGTAGATTGTACATTGTGTGTCTATGTAATGGAACATGAAGAAATTTGGTGACATAATTTTGTAAATTAATGAAGAAAATTTAAAAAAGAAACTTCCATAGTGGTGGGGTTGAGGGACACAGTGTTATTTTTTTATCATATTATTTTATATCGAGGATAATGGAATAAGCACTCATGTTTTTTTACATCTAGTTCCCGTGTGTATGCAGTTTTGTAAATCTTGTCAACTGTTCCCCTCAAACAATGGCTTACCCTTAAGAAAAGGGAACAGGATGTAACATGTAAGCAAGATGTTCTGCGAGCCTTGTTCGCACATCTTTGAGAGTGGGGAAAAGAGAGATACGATTGCTGGTGGAGAAAGCTATTATTTTGTCTTACCATTTTTTAAAGTAAAAAAAATTGAATGCAAAAAACATTATTGTCCATCGTTTTTTTTTCTTTAAAGTCTTATATAAGAAGAAATTAGGCTTAAGCTGACCTTTTACATTTGCCCCCTCCCCTCCAAATTGTAATATAGTGTAGAATGTGTGTAGGGAAAGGTGGACTTTTTTTTTAATCACATCAAATGTGCAAATAGAAACAGCCTTTGATATTGGTAGTTTGGGTGAATGGACATTAATTTGTGTAAAATTACATCAGTTTATGTTGATTGCAGATGGAATATTGAGGGCAGATTTTGCACCAACACGTTTAATTTTTTTTTTAATTCTTCTATATCGAGGATAATGGAATAAGTATTGATGCGCTTTTTTAACATCCAGTCCCTGTGTGTTTGCAGTTTTGTGTAAATCTTGTCATCTGTTCCCGACATCACACAATGGCCTGCTTTTACAAAATGTGTGTGTAGTTATCTGTGCCTGTGTGTTGTGTTGTTGTTGTTGCAATAAAAGATACTGTAAACTTACAAGACAAATTTCAAAGCTGACATGGGATTGTGTGAAAAGTGTGTGGGGAGAGGAGCAGGGTTTTTCTTATCTTTTATGATTTGGCAGGGTCTTAAAGTAGCCAAAATCATGTTTTTTAGAATTACAAATTGCTGGATACATTTGCGGATATCTTCCTGTGTAAATTTATAACAATTCAGTTGTAAAACATATCTGTAGAAACAGGCTACTTTACTTGTTATAGATAAAAAGGTTTAGGAGTTTGAAACATTTAGTTTTGACAGCCATATTGGATTGTTTCCATGGCAACAGTGCAGAAAACTGACTAGTTCTTTGATTTTAGTGCTTTACAAGTGATGCCCTTTCAATACATGGCATAACTTTTAACATGAGCTTGTAAACAAAATTACATCAGTTTCTACCCCCATGTACCACCTTAAATCCCCTCACAACAAAATGCCAAAACAAAAAAAAGAAACCCCTAGTCTTGGGATTGCTATTTATGTTCCTTAAAATGACTGTAGATGATGTTGGTGGCAAATCTGAGAATCTATTTTCTGCTGGAAGGTTGATGGCAGATTTTACACCAACAAATCTGAATTTATCTTCTGCTAGAAGATTGTTGACAGAGTTTACACCAACACATCTGTGAATTGATCTTCTGCTGGAACATTGATGGCAGATTTTACACCAACTGATCTGAAAAAAAATGTATGGGCAAGATTTTTATGATTTAAGTATAGTAGTGATTAAGGAGACGGGATAGCTCAGTGGTCAGAGCACTCGCTTTCCCTCAGTCAAGTTGAGCAGCGTTGAGCGTGGTTACCAATTGGATGGGTGACTGTTTGTGTGCCTTGGCTTCAGCACAGTCCCCCAAGTTCACCCAGCTGTCAATGGGTACCTGCCCTCTTTAGGGTCAGGGAGGGTAAAGCAGCGAGGGAGAGGAAATGGGCGCCGCCCTCAATATGCTGGCTCATAGAAAAGCTGAGGTCTCTGACGCCTTTCTCCCCTACAACCGCCTAGGTTATGGGACACACCCTTACCATTTTACCTCTACCGGTGGATAAGGACAGTCTGTGTGCTTTAATTTTTTAATGTTTTTTTTAATGGTTGCTTAAAATGTAGATTGAAGAGAAAAATGTCTGCTACATAATGGTATGCAGGGTGTGTAGAGAAATGTTCTTTTTCTCTCCTTTTTTTTAAAAAAAGCATTGTCAAATGAAAAAGGAAGCTGGCCCTGTGATTGTCACTGATTTTTTGTGAATGTACTTCTAGTTTGTGTTGGTGGCAGTTCTGTGTATTGATCTTCTACTGAAGATTGATCAGCAAATTTTACAGCTATACATCTTACAAAAAATATATTGAAACACTAACGGTATATGATAAAAGTATAATATATATATATATATATATATATATAATATATATATATAATATATAATATATATATATATTGTTGAATGAAAGGTGCCTTTTTTTGTTTTCTTTTTCAGAAGAGGTTTTCTTTGATATTTTTTTTGTAAATCACACAAAATGGGAAAAACAAAAGAACACTTGTGCAGTGATTGCTATTAATATTCTAATGATTTTATGTATTGCATTGGATAAATGTGCCTGTTTGGTTTGTTTCTCTTTGTCTTTTATCATTTCAATATTGAGATCAATGGAAATTAACAAGAAAAATGCAGTGCGGGTTTTGTATTCTATTCATTTATTTATTGATTTTTAAATCGCATAAAAATTAATAACAAAAAGTAAAATTCCGTAAAATGACTTAGATGATGTTGGTGGCAGATCTGTGTATTGATCTTCTGCTGGAAGATTGATGGCAGATTTTACACCAACACATCTTGCAAAAAAATGTATGTGAAGCACTAATTGTATGTTTTTAAATATAGTATTGAATCAAATGTGGTGTGTGGGTTTTTTCGAAGAGGTTTTCTTCTTTTTTGTCAAATGTGGAAGTAAAAAGAAAATTTTGCTGTGATCTTACGAAAAATGTATGTGAAAGACAAATGGTATATGATCATAAGTATAGTAGTGGATGTGGATTTGTTTTTTTCATTTTTGTGGGAGAGCTTTTCTTTTTCATCACATCAAATTTGAAAACAAAAAGAAAGGTGGTGTTGTGATTGTCATTGATATTTTAATGATTTTATGTAAAGTATTGGATAAAAGGTGCCTGGGTGGTTTGGTTCTTTTTTGTTTTTTTTAATGTGATCAATTGGAAATTTACAAGAAACAGGCGTATGCTTTATAGTAGTGTAGGAAGTGCGTGAACAGATTTTTTTTCTAAATGACATTAAATTTGAAAGCAAAAAGAAATCTTGAGCTGTGATTGACATCAGTATTCTGTGAAATAACTTGAGATGATGTTGGTGGCAGATTTGTGTATTGATCTTCTGCTGGAAGATTGATGGCAGATTTTACACCAACATTTGTTACGAAAAGTACATGTGAAATACTGATAGTTTATGAAATGAAATGTGAGAGGGAATACGATCTACGCTTTTTCTGGAGAAGTTTTCTTTGCTTTTTTTTTATTTGGGAGAGTTTTTATTCTTTTTTTCTCCCCCCCCCCCCCCCCCCCCCAAGAAGTTTTATAGCTTTTATTTCAATCACATCAAGTGTGAAAACAAGAAGAAAAGTTGCGCTGATTGCCATTTATATTCTGATTTTGTGCACAGTATTGGTTACAATTTACCTGTCTGTTTTGATTTTTCGTTTGTTTTTTTTCTAAATTAATAATGATATAAAATTGGAAGGAGATTGGCCCCTTCTCAATATGCTGGCCCCTAGAGAAGCTGAAGTCTCACTCTGGGATGCCCCCTCCCCTATAACCATATGGGTTATGCAGCACCTTTACTTTTTTTTATAAAATGGAAAATTAACAAGGAAATGTAATGTTGTATAATAGTGTAGAAAGTGTTCCAGAAGGTTTTGTTTTATTATTTTATTTTAGTAAAATCACATTAAATGCGAAAACAAAAAGAAAGCTTGTGCTGTGATTGCCATTGTGTATTACTGATTTTTTGTATAGTATTGGATGAATGTGCCTTTGTGTTTTGTTTCTCTCTTTTTTTGTTTTTTTAATAATGAGATCCAATGGAAATGACAAGGAAATGTAGAATGTTGTCTGATAGTGTAAAAATTATGTGGGAGAGGGTTTTCTTTTTGTTTTTTTGTTTTTTTTAATTGCATCAAATTTGAAACAAAAGGAAAGCTTGTTGGTGGCAGATCTGTATATTGATCTTCTGCTGGAAGATTGATGGCAGATTATTTTTACAGGATGCACCTTCATGCTATGTAGAAAGTGCGCATGCCCGTTTTTGTTTATTTAACTGAATGAAATGAAGAGAGAGGAGATACTGCACAGGCTGTATAATGGATTGAACAATGTCTAGGGAGAAGGAGTCTTTTTTTCTCTTTTTAAAATTACATTAAATGTGAGAGGAATAGCAAAGATTGTCATGTAATTGTCATGTTGGTGGCAGATCTGTGTATTGATATTCTGCTGGAAGATTGATGACAGATTTTACTCCAACACACATTACGAAAAATGTATATGCAAGATTGCTATGATTTAAGTAGAGTAGTGATTAAGGAGTCGAGCACCTGTGTGCTTAAAAAAAAAAGTACTGATGGGATGAAACGTTGATGCTGTATAATGTGTGCAATGTGTGGAGAGGTTTCGTTTTTTTTCCCAAATAGCCTGTATTGTGAAAAGGAAAACAAAGCTGGCTCTGTGATTGTATAAAAGAACTTCTAGTTTGTGTTGGTGGCAGATCTGTGTATTGATCTTCTGCTGGAAGATTGACAGCAGATTTTACACCAACACATCTTGCAAAAAATGTATGAGAAAGACTACTGGTATATGGTTTTAAGCATAGTAGTGAATAAAAAGTGACTAGGTTTGTTTCTTTTTTGGGGGGAAAGAGTTTTTTCTTCTTTTTTTAAAAAATCATATCATATTTGAAAACAAAATGAAAGCTTGTGCTGCGATTGCTATTGATATTTTAATGATTTAATGTATAGTACAGGATAAAATGCGCCTGTGTATTTGCCTTTTTTTTAGATAATGAAGATGTAATGTAAAATGAAATGATATCCATTCTAAAATGACAACAAATATGCATGTTTTTTGTTTTTTTTGGGGGGGGTTTTGTGTTGTTTTTTGGGAAGGGGAAAGGTGTGGTTGGTTGTGTTTTTTTTTTTTGTTGTGGTTTTTTTTGTTTGTGTTTTTTGGGGTTTAAAAAGGGGGGTTTTTGTTTTTTTTTTTTAAACTTTAAAAAAAGGGGGGGAATGTTGGGGTTTTTTCGTGAGTTTGAAAACCTTCAAAAAAGTTTTGTGTTTTAAAAGGTTTTTAATGTTTAAGGGTTTTTTGGGGGTTTTGGGTTTTGGGGGTTTTTTTTGGGGGGAGGGTTTTAATTTGGCTTTTGGGGGGGGGGGGGGATTGGTTAGGGGGGGGGGTTTAAGGGGGGGGGGGGAAGGCCCCGGGGGTTTTTTTTTTGGGGGGGGGGGGTGGGGGGGGGGGGGGGGGGGGGTTTTTTTTTGGGGGGGGGGGGGGGGTTTGGGGGGGGGGGGGTTTTTGGGGGGGGGGGGGGGGGGGGGGGGTTTTTTTTGGGGGGGGGGGGGGGCGGGGGGGGGGGGGGGGGGGGGGGGGGGTGGTTTTTGGTTTTCTTTTTTTTTGGGGGGGGGGGTGGGAAATTTTTTGGGGTTTTTGGGGAGTTTTGGGAAAAAGGTTTCGGTTTTTTAAATTTTTTGGGGTTTTTTGGGGGTTTTTGGGGTTTTTTGTGGGGTTTGGTTTTGTGTTTTTTGTTTTTCCGGAAAGGGGGGAAATTTTTCCCTTTTTTTTTGGGGGGGTTTTTTTTGGTGTGTTGGGTTGTTTTGGTTTTTGGTTGGGGTTTTTTGATTTTTCAGTGGGGGGGGGTTTCTCTTTTTTTGGTTTGGGGGAAAAAAAGAGGAATTTTTTAAAAAATTAAAAAAAAATGTGAAAGAAATTTAAATTTAATTTAAAAGGGAAAAAAGGTTTTTTTTTTCATTTGGGGGGAATGTTTTTTTTTTTTTTTTAAATCCTTAAATTTGGGCAAAAAAAACTTTTTTTATTTCTTTTCTAAGGTTAAAGAATGCGGTTTTCAAAAGTTGGGGCTGTTTGCTTTTTTTTTTTAAATTAAAAAATTTGGGGGAAAAAATAAAATGTTTTTAAAAAGGTTTTTTTGGGGGGGGTTTTTTTTTTTTTTTAAACCCCAAATGGAAAGAAAAGAAAAATTGTCTGTGTTGGCATTGTGCTGTGAAATCTTTAGATAAAGGGTTTTAAATTTAAAAAAATTTGTGGAAAAAATTTTCAGATTTTTAAACCCCCAAGATTTTTTTCCCTTTTTTTTTTTGGGATAATAATAAGGTTTTTTAAAAAAATTTTTTGAAATTTTTAAAATTTTTTCCTTTTTTTATTTTTTTAAAAGTTAAAAAGTTTTGGTTTTTTTGTTCTTTTTTTTTTTTTTAAAAAAAAAAAAAGGGGTGCAAAGAGGGCTTTGATTTATGGGTGGCGATCGGGGAATTTTTTTTCCCGGAAATTAAAGGCAGATTTTACACCAACACATTTTTAAAAAAAATGTTGGGAAAAAAGTTTTTTAAAGGGGCTTGGTTTTGTTAGGGTTTTTTTTTTTCCCTTTTTTTTGGGGGGGGAAAAAAAAAATTTGGAAAAAAAGAAAATTTTTTTTTTTTGTTTGTTGGGAAGGGGGAAAAGGGTTTGGGGGGGGGGGGTTTGGGGTTTTTTTTTAAAAAAAAAGCTTTTTGGAAAAAAATTGCGGGGAGAATCCCCACTTTTGGAAATATTTTTTGTTTTTTGGGGGTTTTTTTTTTTTTTTGGGAAAGAGAAAATTTTTTTTGAAAAAATTGGGTTTTTGGGGGTTTTTTGGGGAGGGTTTAAAATGTTCCTTTTTGTTTTTTTTTGTTAAAGGGGGGAAAAAAAAATTTTTTGTGGGGTTTTGGGGGGTGGGGGGGGGGGGGGGGGGGGGGGGGGGGGGGGTTGGGGGGGTGGGGGGGGGGGGGGGGGGGGGGGGGGGGGGGGGGGGGGGGGGGGGGGGGGGGGGGGGGGGGGGGGGGGTGGGGGGGGGGGGGGGGGGGGGGGGGGGGGGGGGGGGGGGGGGGGGGGGGGGGGGGGGGGGGGGGGGGGGGGGGGGGGGGGGGGGGGGGGGGGGGGGGGGGGGGGGGGGGGGTTTTTTTGGGGGGGGGGGGGGGGGGGGGGGGGGGGGGGGGGGGGGGGGGGGGGGTGGTGGGGGGGGGGGGGGGGGGGGGGGGGGGGGGGGGGGGGGGGGGGGGGGGGGGGGTGGGGGGGGGGGTTGGGGGGGGGGGGGGGGGGGGGGGGGGGGGGGGGGGGGGGGGGGGGGGGGGGGGGGGGGGGGGGGGTGGGGGGGGGGGGGGGGGGGGGGGGGGGGGGGGGGGTGGGGGGGGGGGGGGGGGGGGGGGGGGGGGGGGGGGGTTTTTTTGGGGGGGGGGGGGGGGGGGGGGGGGGGGGGGGGGGTTTTTTTTTTGGGGGGGGGGGGGGGGGGGGGGGGGGGGGGGGGGGGGGGGGTTTTGGGGGGGGGTGGTGGGGGTTTTTTGGGGGGGGGGGGGGGGGGGGGGGGGGGGGGGGATTTTTTTTTTGGGATTTTTTTTGGGGGGGGGGAAAAAAATTTTTCTTTTTTTAAAGGTTTTAAAAAAAACCCCTTTTTTTTTTCTTTGGGCTTTTTTTTTTTTTTTTTAAAAGGGAATTTTTAGGGGGGGGGAATTTTGTTTTTTTTTGTTTTTTTTTTGGGGGGGTAAAATAATTTTTTTTTTTTGTAGGGGGGGGGTTTTTAAAAAAAATTTTCCATGTTTTTTGGGGGGGGGGGGAAGAAAATTTTTGTTTTTTGGGGGGGGGTAAAGGGTTGGTTTTTGTGGTTGGGGGTTTTTTGGGGGTTTTGTGGTTTTTTGGGGGGAGGGAAAATTGCTTGTGGTTTTTTTTTTGGGGGGTTTTTTTTTAAATTCTTTAGTTTTTTTTTTAATGGAAGGGGTTTTTTGGGGGAAAATAAAGGGGTTTTAAAAAAACCCCAAATTTAAAAAAAAAATTTTGAAAAATTTAAATATTTTAAAAAAATTTATTTAAATTTTAAAAAATTTTTTTTTTTTTGGGGGGTTTTTTTTTTTTTAAATTTTAAAAAAAAGAAAATTTTTTTGGTTATTTGCCTTTAAAATTTTAATTTGGAAAAAGAAAGGAAAAACCCTTTTTGGGGGGGGTGGGGGTTTTGTTTTTTAAAACATGCCTGGAAAAAAGGGGGGGAAAAAGGGAATAAAAAAGGGGGTTTTTTGAAAAAAAAAAAGATTTTTCTTTTTTTTTGAGGGGGTTTTTTTTTTTTTTTTGGGTTTTTTTTTCCGGGGGGGAAAAAATAAAATTTTTTTTTTTTTTGT